>CAJUYI010002067.1:0-11510 GCA_910591695.1 Galerucella pusilla
ATTAAGTGTTATAGCTGCATTTACTCTTGGAAAATTATGAAAGATTAATTTATGACGGTCCTTATTTCCACTAGAGATACGGGGGTGGAATTTCATATCGTCTTTCTTCTATTTTTCAATTTCTGTATCGTATTTACTCTTAAATTAAAATACGTTCACTTTTTTTGCTGTAGTTCTTTTAACTAGACTAGACGAATTTGTTTGAAATACTTTACAGTTTTCTAAATAAACAAATGATTCTTTAGTGAATTCGTATTTATTCCCTTCCCATTCTTCTATATCTGTAAGAATTTGGAGTGTGGGTGACCCCATCCTTCTGAGGTTCAGATTTTCTTCTAGCTATTCATCCAGCCTACTTGTTTGAAGTAGGCCATAACGTCGCCGGAAGTAAGCTCCTTCATGCTGGCTTGTGTTAGCCTGTACTACTTCCTGTTCACATTCTCTACAAAGTGAAGTGTCAGACAGACACGTAGGTGGCAGTGACCGGTCAGAATACCCGTGGCTGTCCGAGGGTTCTGTCTGTTCATAGTTACGTATTTTTTGGCTACTTTCCCGTCCGGATACTGCAGCAGTTCCTTGGCAAGCCTGCAGCCTCCTGCATCGTCCCATCTACCCTTAAACTTTTCAAGGGAGTGTTCCTTTATTAGGTCAATCATAGCCGACGTCGACAGACCAATAAAAGTGCCAGGTCCAAGAGTTTTTGGGAGGCTGCTTTCCTGGCTAGTGAGTCGGCAATGTGGTTACCTTTCGATTTACTGTGGCCCTTGATCCAGTCTAGAGTTGTTGCTGCAGGCTTCGATCAGGGACAGGTGACATTCCAGTACTAGGTCAGCCATCCGTGAAGATGCGGATTGCGCCTTCTCCTGATATGTATTGTGTGTTATATTTAATGATTACTATTCTTGAAAAAATATCAAACAATTTGTATTCCACATGGAAATTTTTTTGTCTTATTGATCGGGATGTATTGATTAGGATTTTATATCCGGGATTCAAAGATATACAGTGTGTAAAAGCCAAACGGAATAAATTCACACGTCAAATTAAAATTATAAATTAAAATTCTTCAAGTTGTGGGCTTTCATACTTTTGGAGATGTTTCAAAGAAAATTGCAGCATTCTTAAAATTGAAAAATCCTAAGCTCTACACAGGGTACTCGTTTCCGCAGATCCTCGGCTGCTAAGCTTGTAGAAAATGGAGGCGATCTACTATTTTAACTTCTTTGACCGAGTCGTGTATTGAAAATTCAGTTTAAAAGAGAAAGAAAATAACGAGATGAGGCCACACCGACAACAAGTTCAAATATTGGTGTTATATACATATAGCTTTCAACAATAGCTTTGTAATTCCTCTTCATATTTTTCTATCTTTGGCATTTTATCTTCATCGATTCACATTCTTTTCTTTCAGGTCTTCTAGTACAACTTCCCTCCATTCTTTCCTTGGTTTGCCTCTTTTCTTCTTGCCTTCCGGAACTCTCCATGCTATTTGTTTCACTATTCTTCTTCCTTCCATCCTTTCTAAGTGCCCTAACCACTGAAGTCTTCTTGATGTAATATAGTTGCATCTATTTTGGGTTCACGATAAATGTCATGTAATTCTTCGTTAGTGTTTCTCATATACACCCCATCTACTTTTCTTCCTCCCAGAATTCTTCTTAACAATTTTCATTCCCATCTAATTACACTTTCTCTTTGTTTTTTGCTTAAAACCCATGTCTCACAACTACACAATATCGTAGGCTTCAATATAGTACTGTACAATCTTACTTTTGATTTCCTTGACAGATGCATTGACCGGACTAGGTGATTTATTGCTCCTGTACTTAGTTAGCTTTCATGATTCCATGAATAATTTCCTTTTCTTCACTACAATTACTATTCCTAGATATATAAACTCTTCCACATATTCAAATTCGATGATTGCCTTTTGGGTTTCTACTCTAAATTTGTCATTTGGTTTCCGAGTATCATCAGCTTACTTTTCAGTTCGTTTATCGTAAGTCCCATTTTAGCGGCCGCTTCTATTAAATTCTTTGTTATTTCACCCAAATCCTTCTCTGTTCTTGAAATTATGGCCATATCGTCCGCATAACAAATACCTTGATGGCTTTTTTTGTAAATGTGTCCCTCTCTATTCAATCTGCTGCAAGGTTGAATATTAATGTTGACCTTGCTTCAGACCTGTTTCTATTTCAAAACTTTCTGAGCCTTCACCTCTGATTTGTACACTATTAGTAGCTTTGATGAGAGTCATCTTCACAAGATTCACCAATTCTCTTGGGGTCTCGAACTCATTCAAAGCCTTTAACAGGTTACTTCTGGAGATAGAATCATATGTTAAAATTTCCTTCATTGTAAATATCTGATCTGTCGTTACTTTCCCTTTTCTGAAGCCAGCTTGGTATTCTCCTATGGTATTCTCAAATATTGGTGTTATAGATGGTAAATCTCAAAGATGGAAAAGAAATTTCAAATAATAGCAATTGTCAAATTATTTTTCAAATTTCTAATAAGATGAGATTTTTTTTCAATTATATTTTTACACAAACCGAATGAAAATTATTCAAACCTCTACTACCAAAGGATTGCTATGAAATTAAATTAGCATTCAGGATAGTCGTGACATCGTAAAGCGACTTCAAAATGTCATGTCCCTTTTGTAATTAGAGACGTTGGGAAGACAAAATCTGGTTGCTTCTACATTTCGGATTTCAATTACAGATGTACTTCTATACCTTTTATATTATATAATTAACATTCTTATCATCGCGAGCTGGCTGGATTTGGAGTAAATGAAAATAGAAAAAATGGAATATGTCGAGTTGAAACTGAATTAGAGGATTTAAGCAAGCGTTGTATATAAATTTTGAAGTTTCTGTTCGAAACTTAACGTTCCGGCTTGTGGTGTTTAAAGTTATTGCTAAACTTAACCGGTTCCTATTCAGTGAAATGAAATGACCTGCCTGCGGAAATTTATTTTATTGTTAGAATTATCAACTCGCTTGCTTTTATTGCTGTTTTTTCAAGTTTTAAAAAAGGATTTTTACCAGTAATCTGGAATATTGTTATAGGTGATTTATCATTCAATTCAATTTTTTTTTTCTATTTTAGGTCCTGCGAGGCAACAGTTCCAGTGACGCTTGTGAAACTCGGGATCCTTGCCAACATGGTGGTATTTGCATTTCGACAGACAGCGGCCCAATTTGCGAATGTCGGAATCATGATTATGAAGGAGAATATTGTGAAAAGGGTAAATATATATAGATATATTTGTTTGGTTCGGTAGATTTTTATTACTTTTACAAATATGTCGAGTGTTTTTTAACGATGTTCTTTATCCTGGAAGGATAGACAGTGAAAGTATCAAAGGTTGAATGGTTTTGAGTGGTTCATTTAGGGTTAAAATTGTTTAAATAACAAATTTTACGTTATATGAAATTTTAAACATTGTAAGATGTAGCTTAAGATCATCTGCTAAGTCCCAGAATTTAGGTGAATATAAAAGTTATATAAGTACCAAAAAGCGTGTTTAGATTTATGTTCTTCTTACTATAGATGAATTTTAGTAAGAGCATTAAAAATTATTGATTTCATTTCGTATATACTTTTTAAATTTTGGTAGGAGCGCTCGGGATAATGAATTTTCAAGGATTTAAACAGTTTATCCCTGAAAAAAATTATTGAAACTATAATCGTACATTCAGTGGAGTGTTAGCATGGACTGGAACCAATTTTCAACACGAAATATTTTTAATTTTTGGCATAAAGTAATGAAATGTCGAGAAAACCTTTCTAATTTTTTAAAATTTTGGTGGGAGCGCATATTGGATTTTGAAGGATTTGACTAGTTTATCCTTGCAAGAAATTGTTCAAACTATAACCGTAGAGTCAGTGGAGTGTTAGCGTGGACTTGAACCAATTTTCAAGTCTAAATATTTTCAATTTTTGGCAGAATGTTATGAAATGTCAAAAAAGCGATTATGATTTTTAAAATTTTGGTGGGAGCGCACGGGATAATGAATTTTGAAGGATTTAAGCAGTTTATCCTTGAAAGAAATTATTCAAATTATAACCGTAGAGCCAGTGTAGTATTACCTTGGATTTGATCCACTTTTCAACCAAAAATGTTTTTAATTTTTGAAAGAAAGTCATACAATGCCCAAAAAGCCATTCTAATTTTTAAAATTTTGGTGGGAGCGCTCGGGATAATGAATTTTCAAGGATTTAAATAGTTTATCCCTGAAAAAAATTATTGAAACTATAATCGTACATTCAGTGGAGTGTTAGCATGGACTAGAAACCAATTTTCAACATGAAATATTTTTAATTTTTGGCATAAAGTTATGAAATGTAGAAAAAACCATTCTAATATTTAAAATTTTGGTGGGAGCGCACGGGATATTGGATTTTGAAGGATTTGACTAGTTTATCCTTGCAAGAAATTGTTCAAACTATAACCGTAGAGTCAGTGGAGTGTTAGCGTGGACTTGAACCAATTTTCAAGTCTAAATATTTCCAATTTTTGGCAGAATGTTATGAAATGTCGAAAAAGCGATTATGATTTTTAAAATTTTGGTGGGAGCGCACGGGATAATGAACTTTGGAGGATTTAAGTAGTTTATCCTTGGAAGAAATTATTTAAATTATAACCGTAAAGCCAGTGTAGTGTTAACTTCGATTTGATTCAATTTTCAATCCAAAATGTTTCCAATTTTTGGAAGAGAGTCATACAATGCCGAAAAAGCCATTATAATTTTTTAAAATTTTGGTGGGAGCGCCCGTGATACTGAATATTTTAAATATTTCGAATTTATATGAATTTTTAAGCGATGAAAGCAAGATAGCGGAAAAAAAACTTCAATTTGTTTGAAATATAATCAATTTTCGTATAATACAGCCAATAATATTTTTTAAATATGGTGGATACGTCAATGTTGATAATTGGATATTTTCAATGATTTACTTGAACTGAATTGTTTACTCAAGTCGACATATCTCAATTTATTTATATCCAAGAACTTTAGGCAATTACAATTCAAAAATAAATCCCGGTTTTTGTATAATAAATAATCAAAAATCATGGAAAAGAACAAAAAAAATCTCATTTTTGCTTATTCAATTTTTCTCCCAAACAGATTGTTTAAAGTAAAGTATCCCTGTTTCTCATTGTTTGCGGTCTACTCAAAATAAATTTGTGCCAAAAGATTCAAGCTCAAAATGGAAGACTACAAGAAAAAAAAACATTTAGACAAACGTTATTGTTCAAGAGCAAATCCTATTCTAAGCAAATTCCAGTTCTTGCCGTACATATTAGTATATTATGCAACGATCATGTAATAACCATTGCATGAGAGTTGCATACACTATTTTTTCTACGAAGAAATTTGATTTAAAAAAGTATTAAAAAAATTTACCATCCGAGATTCGAACCCGACATGTACAGATCGAAAACATTCTTATGCGGCGCCTTTCCGTACTCTGCCACGGGACCACATTACAAAAGGTTGACATAATAGCATAAAGTGTATATAGGTATAGGTAGGTTACTGTTATACAGATAAAGTAAAGTAATAAAATAAAGTATTGTTAACAAAAATTTGAATATGTATTTACTTTGGTCTGGTGTTCGACATTTCTTTTAAAAAATGACGCGAAAGATTTAAACTGCCAAACTGTCAAGAAAATATTGGTTCTTCCTACTTGGGTATTTGAAAATCTAGATTTTTATTGGTCAATTTTTCAGTTTTATAATGAAAAACAGCGTTATAATGAGTATCATTATGAAACTGAAAATTGGCATTTAATCAACAACTCAAAGTATAGGAGTAGAGAAAAAATGTATTCAATCAAATCAACAATTGGACCTTGCATCGAATATCCACCGCCGTATCAGTACGGAAACCATAATCAGATATCGGTTAATAATTCAATATCCTCTCTATTCATCAAAAGCTTTCGTCGTTTTTGATCCAGTCTCCACACGGGATCTGTCAATAGGGTAGATCGCTTATTAGATAGTTATTTCAATTATATCTCGTCAGATAAAATGATCTACCCATCCACACTAGTTGCGTATACAGATACATGCAATGAAAAAGAGAACATGAGGATTTTAAGAATTGTATCAGAATTGCTTTCGAACTAGCCGACCAATATCAAGCTTCGACAGATTAAAAACACCTTTGGACACCTAAAACATAAGTAAATAGGCTATGAGTGTTCAGCCTCTTGGCGGATGCGCTAACATGGGAAATCGCCGAAAAAGCCAAGGTCTAGAATGGTGAAATTGGCTCTTTTCAAGGTCACGAATCGAGGACATCTACGCATGCGCTACGTGTGATGTGCTACGTCAAACGTCACGTTGTCATGCCAAATGTCACGTAGCGCATGCGTAGAAGTCCTCGACTCGTGACCTTGAAAAGAACCAATTTTACCATTCTGGCCCTCAGCTTTTCCAGCGATTTCCTTATGAAAATTCCCATGTTAGTGCCTCCGCCATGAGACCGATCACCCATAGCCTATTTACTAACATATCTTACAATTCCCACCACTCCGTAGTCTCAACTGTGGGCGGTTATTAATTAGCATCAGACAGTGTTGCCACAGGATCTGAAAACTCCGGGCCAGATTTTACGTATAAAAAGGGCCAGATTTTCGGAATTTGGGCTAAATCTTGACTCGTTTTCTTTTTCGTGTTCAACTGTGTTGGAACAGATAATTTTGTATTCTCCTTATTTGGGAACAACACCAAAATCTCTAAACATTGACCAAACCATAGAGAGGTAGAGATATTTCTCTATGGAACAAACCCATAGAGAAAAACTTATTATTTCTCTATGACCAAACCACAACCCAACCATAAAATCTAAAATGACAAATTCTTTTTAATTCTCCAATAACAGCAGCAGGGCATGAGACATAAGTGGCATTGGCTGTGTTCAGCTTAGTCAGTAATGAACAAGAAACAGTTCACACTGTTCACAGTGGACAGGCGGGAAAAACGGGCCAGATTTCGAAAAGAGGTGCCAAGGGGCCACTCCATCTTAAAAAGGGCCAGATCTGGTCATATCGGGCCACCTATGGCAACGCTGGCATCAGACATTCAGTAAACAATAGTCAGAGTACTGCTGAAGCCCATAACTTTTCAAAATAAGACGCACTCAACCACAAAACTATCAAATATTGGAAGGAGAAGAGGCGGGGTTTCTTAGAGTGGTTCCGAATCCAGCTGTTCAACCAAATACTGGATATTTATTGAAGTGAATTTATAAAGATTTTTTGTTGGTGGACCATTTAGATCGGAGAATACATCAAATCTCTATGTTCCGTTTCATATTGCATGTATCTGTATATACAGCGTATTATTCTTTTTTTTTGTTAATAAATTTCAAAAAAAAAAACATTCGCCATAGTATATAAGTAGCCTTATACATTATCATACCCAAAGCAGTTCCCGTCTCCTTCACACCGTAGTTTCTACAAATTGGGATAATATCACTATCCCGGAGGGATGCTTCTGACGGTCAAACGGGAGGTCTGAGGGATCATCCTTTACTTTATCATAATTGAATGAATTTGTACAATAAAAAGAGAGGAAGACAAATATTGGGGGTAATTGTTCTTGATAAGGGTTACTCGTTTGCGCGTGTGTTTAATATCTCGGCTTTTAAATAAATTACATTTATTTTATGTTAATTAAAATGGAAACTTGTGTAATACTCGTGTGTAAAATGTTAATTTCGTACTCGTGATGTAGTGTACTATATTTTTATCTTAAGGCGACAGACGTAAAAAGCAGCGTAAAGTAAATTAGCTATATTCAAAAGCGCTCTTATCGTCACTAACCATATGTATTAAATCAGAAGACACAGAGGTAACCAAAATGTGAGATTACAAATATACCCGGGGAAAATAATGATGGTTGATGTTTCCTGCACACTGGTTGACGAGGTTCCACTTTTTCATTCATTCTCGAAATAATCTATTAGATTAAGTACCATATTTTTTCGCTTAGGGCCGCTTTTATAGGTTACTGTTAAATCTTCGAGTTAACTCATATCGGTTAACCATGCAGTTAACTCTATTTGTGAAAACTTTTGATTTTATAAGTCCATGTCAAGTTGATGATGTTAGTTGTCAGTTTGTGAGGTTTACAGACATATTATTGTGGGAGACTGTCAGTATTAAAACTATTAAATTTTACCAATTAATGTTTTTGCAAAAATTTACTGGAAATTTACTGATCTCTTGGCCGCACTAAATGGTGCTCTAAAATATCTAGAGTCTTTACTAATACGTAACATTACGTAACGGTCAGATCTTTTGCGTCGCGACCGCCGTAAAGAACTAAAGTTCCAACAAGAGGTATTTTCATCAACCGTAATCTAAACATTCACGGGAAAGCTAACAAATGTCTTTGAAAAATGTTTATTCAATGTTGGAAAATAGGAAAAGCCGACAGAGAAGAATATGTACTAATTCGATTTTCCGTCCATTACGCTTTTTCTTTTGCTTGCTCATCTTCTTGAGGTAAGATTTATTTTGCTCGTGTGAAAGACGCCTTATCTACTTGTTTATGTTGGAGGACTTTTGAAATGATTTTGAACGTATCTTTGATAAAAAATATTGTTTAAATCAAAAGCATGCGGGTCATACGATTCAACAAAGACATACTCACCGTATTTGTCTTCTTTTATTGCGTTTAATCATAACTTCCAAATAAAATCCGTAAGTTGAATAAGACAGACTTATGCAATTTTGACGGGAGAAAAAAGGATATGTATTTAGTTTCCAGCGATTCTAAAAAGTCTTTCACCAGCGAAGCTTTTATTTAAATGTCAGCTTCGTGAATTTGACAATTCAAAGTGACAATATGAATAATAAGAAGCAATTTTCCGGTTTTTTACATTCTCAAGCAAAAAAAATGGTACTTAATCTGATAAATTATTTCGAGAATGAATGAAAAAGTGGAAATTCGTCAACCAGTGTGCAGGAAAATTCCAAATATCGAAAGTTCTGTTACTTAAAAAGTTTTGCCTATAACGAGGCTCTTTCTTCAGCTTTAAGGAGTGCACACGAAGACGGTCGTCTAAATTGGGGAGGCAAACTGCTTGAAGGTCGCCGAAGTTGAATTTCAAAATTTACCTCGGAGACCGGGTATATTTGTAATCTCACATTTTGGTAACCTCTGTGTCTTCTGATTTGATACACATGGTTAGTGACCTTTGAACCCGCATCATAGGAGTACTGAGCCTATTTTGCGTCATATAATCAAACAATTTACTGGCTGAGAGGCCCCTATTAAGGAAAAAATGTGTAGGAGATAAATAAAATTGGAGAATTTACGTGGGTGGCATTTATTTTTATTATGAATTTCTATTTGAAAGCAAGAATATCAATATCAAGTCCAGCTTATAATAAAGGCTTTTCCAATGACCTTTCGAACTGCGTAATGCATTCACAGTTAAATAATCAAACTTTCAATACATAATTCAATTAATCCAGTTGGTATTTCAATCAAAATTACGTCAATTACGTCGAGTGCGTACGTTTCGGATCCATTTTCAGTACAAAAAGAAGGTATTTAATTGAAAATCATGATGTAACATGTGATGTAAACGACAAGTGACAAGAGCAATTTATAATTGAAAAAAATAGGGTACGTTAAGGGTTTTTTTTTATTTAAACAAATATAGAACGGAATTTGTTAGTGATACGTTCGATAACGCCTACTCGGATATGCACCTACGCATACACAAACCCTTTAAAATACACATAGATTCAAAAGTTTTGCATCACCCTAAATCTCCGAAAAAAAATGTGCTCATTATAAATGGATCAGAGATTAATCAAACAATTGGTTTCAATAAAAAAAACGTGTATAATAAACTTGCTTTAAACATAAAAAGTATTCATAGAAATTGAATAAATTAAATACAAATTGATTCTTTTTAAAGAAAAGGTTAAGTGAGAACCTGCATGAGAACTTTTAATAAAGAGTATTTCCACCTCTAGAGTTTATGCAAGCTTGAAGTCGCCTGCCCATGCTGTTTACCAAATTATTGATATTCTGTAGAGGAATATTTCACCATTCTTCTTGGGCCGTATGAACAAGCTCTTGTACACTCCTGGGTGGATTTCTGCGTGCTGCCACTGCCCTGGCAAGCATGTCCCAAGCATGTTCTATGGGATTCATGTCAGGAGATAGGGCAGGCCAGTTCAAACGATTGATCCCTTCAGTTTCAAGATACTCATTTGCAGCTCTGGTCCGAAGAGGTCGGCCGTTATCGTCCATAAAAACGAAGGAATTGCCAACAACTGCGCGTCATAGTCTCACGTGAGGATGTAGAATCTCTCTGAGATACATATCATCAGTCATCGTTCCCTCCACATGAATTAATTCTGTGCGATCATTTAACATGATACCAGCCCAAAACATAGCACTTCCTCCTCTGAAGGGCGGCACGGGGCGAGCATGGGCAAGCTGAGCAACTCTCGTTGGATCCCGCCACACACGTATTCGATGGCTATCTCGTACCAAACAAATCCTTGTCTTGTCGGAAAAAAACACCGAATTCCAAAATTCTTCAGGCAAGGCCGCGTGTTCTTGAGCCCACTGTAGTCGGCGAACTCTGTGCTCAGGTTGTAGTCTGGGCACTCTTATTGGTCGGCGACACCTCAAACCTATCGCAAGTATTCGTCTTCGTAATGTCGAGATCGATACTTGAACTCCCAACGCATGCCTCATATCTCTTTGGAGTGCTGGTATTGCCATGGTCGGGTTTCTTTGGATAGTTAAGTGGATATAGCGGTTCTGCCGCTGATTAGTAACACGCCTTCTACCGCTTCTAGGTCTACCACGAAGAGAATTGGTCTGGAGACACCGGTTCCATACACGAGACACATCACTTTGCCAAACGCCAACTCTGTTTGCCACGAACCTTCTTCAACTAAAGCCACTATTCTTGCACGGTCAATCTCACTTATGACTTGACGATTCATGTTTGCACTTAAAATCGTAAAAATCAAATGCCTTGAATGTTAAGGCGGCGCCAGACATGCGGCATTCGGTGAATAACGAGCGACTGCTCGCAAAGTAGCAAGTAGTTGAGTTGCTCGGCAAGGTGCGCGCCAAATGACAAGCACCTAAACCAGATATTCGCTATTCGTTGGATGCGGATTCAGAGCGTTATACGGCAAATATTCGTTTCCTTTGATTTTGCTTCGAAAGACCGACACACAACGGGAACTACGCGAGCACTGCACAAATACTAAAATTGGTCATCGGCAAGTAGCGATCAACCCGTCCACTTATTCGCTACTTTGCGAGCAGTCGCTCGGTATTCGCCGAATGCCGCATGTCTGGCGCCGCCTTTAAAATGATCGCACTAAAAATGTTATCTTACAAAAAAAAACTGTAAACATCTGTATATTGCAAAAAATATGGAACATATTGAAATGGTAAACATTGATAAACAAGCCAACAAAAAATTGTTAGCGCAAAAAAA
>CAJUYI010002067.1:21510-37527 GCA_910591695.1 Galerucella pusilla
ACCGATGTAATAGACGTTAACAGTTAGTACAAGGTAGTGAAAATTGACTGATAAATATTTACTTTCATCTTCTTCCCTGTATCATCCCTTAAAACTGGAATGAGTGAAGTGGAATCTAACACGTATTTCCTTTGATAATTTTCAGGTGGAGTTCGTAGCGGACACATTGAGGTTAAACCTTTTGGAATTGGGCAGGTCGGGTAGTCATCTTATACAAGTTATAGGCAGACTGGACTACAAATGTCCCGAGGGTGAAACTCACGATCCCGTCACGTTCACCACTAAGGAATCACATCTGGTAAAGTATCTTATTGTTTGTATTGTTTGAAAATCTCTAGATACCGAGAAAATTCTGCGGAAAATCCATATTTTCTATAAATAATGTATTTTTTAGATTGAATTTAGTTTGACAAATTATGGCTGCAACAATTCGTTCAAGCCGCAACCTCAACTAATTTACTTCTTCTCCAACTAGCATTTCCATACAAGTTTTCATAAATGCGCTTTTACATCCTACAGTTCGAACGGGCTTCTTCTTACCTTAGGGTATTTGTCTGCTTCAATATTTTCATGTCTATAATTCACAGACACACTTTTTGCCTTCTTTTTCCCCTTTCTTCGAGCAGTAGCCGATATCGGCATAATAATTCAATGTAGCCACTTAAATGGTTGGCCAGTGCAAGATTATTTCAAACAATATGGCAGTATATATTGCATATTTCCTAATATTACTAAAATAGCTTCTATTGTTTTATTTCTTCCTTTTTTTTGGAGCCGTCCATATGCCGGCACCACCTCAGCCTCCTGGGCTTATTGTGGACTCTTCTAGTGTTCTGACTATAGCCTATTCAGCCAATCCGTTTCCTCCATTTGCTCATACAGGTTCTTTTCTGGTTGGTTGTAGAAGTCTTCTGGTGTCATTTGGGGTCTACCATACCATTTCTGCCTCCTGTGGTCCAGCGTCTCATAGCTCTTGCTTGAAATACCGAGGCGTATTCTCCAAGCGAGACGATTCCTTCATATTTGCTCGACTTGCTGTATATGCCCGCTCCGGTGCCGAGGTCATTCTTTGATCCGTCTGTATACCAGATCAGTTCATTCGCTTTATTGAGTGGTGGTGCGCTCTCTTCCTCAAGCTCCTTTTGATCTTTGATGACAATCTCGAAGTTTTTGCGAAATATATATTTGGTGGTCATGTGGTCTGTTGGCATTTTGAAGATGTTTTCATCCACACGCCTATTTCTTTCTTTATGAATCAATCTGTATAAGTGAATGAGCTCATTATTAATAGTTGATTTGGTTATATTGCGGTAATCCAGATCCCATTACAAATTTCTATCAAATCTCATTTTACATGCAACGTATGTAAAGTACCTATACTATATATGTGTATATATATGTATATAACGGTCGACTGGTTGTAGGTGAAAATCGATTTCAACTACACGAATTTTCGTGGAAATCTAAAATTAAATCGAAATAACCACAATAGACGGTAAGAAATTTATCGGACTTTGTCTGGATGTATAAAATAGGCATGATGACGCGAGATTGAAAAGAAATTTTTTATTTTTTGGTAAAAATATAAATATCAGAAGCAAGTGACGTAACGATTTCGTAATGTTATTGTTCGAGAGTTGGTATAGTTTGGCAAGCTTATCTGAAACTACGGGGCATTGGTAAGAGGGAAAGAAACATGGCGCATATCTGTCATAAACGCACGGTACCTACATGCTTAGCACTTTAGCTTTTTCATAGTTAAACGTGGCAATATCGAATGTTTTCGACTGCATTCCTTTCACGGCTCCAGATAAACTTACCAAAATATAGTTAGATAAACACATCGTGCGTCTGGCGACTCTTTACTTGTGCTAATTCGGATTTTACTATGATTGTAATAATATGTATGTTTAGAATCAGAATTGGTCCCGGCAGTTGGCACTGCTAAGTTTCTTGATCGAAGTTTTTCCTAAACGGTTTCGATGAAATTTTATTGGGAAATTCCTTATATTTTCGCGTTTTGCGTTCAATTTCAAGCCTAGACGTTATCGAGATACAGGGCGATGGAAAAAATCATATTTAAACATATTTTGAATGATAGTGAGTTTTCCAGATTCTTAATAAAATGTATACAACTAAAGCGAACAAACTTAGCTCGTTCCTTAACGGAGAAGATTTCTTTTTAATTAGTTACTCGAGTGAAATAATTTTTCTTCGCAACCACCAGCGGCATTTACAATTTTCAATGAAAATTAAAGAGAAAATTCACACAACGATCACGTTTCTACGTAGTATCGATTCCGGAACGTGCCGTCTCATGCCGCAACACAATTTACAGATGCCGTAAATAAAAAAAATTCAAGAAAAGCCGCATTCAGGGCAATATATTTTTTTATTTTTCCATTATTTTTTATAAAAAAAAACACTAAACACGGAATTTTCCCCCATGTGTGATAGTATTAAATCGTTTGGTGCTAAATCTGGATTGTATAACGGAAGGTTCATCAATAGAAAAACTTTTTGAGTCACCAAATGGTCTTTTGGAATGATTTAGTTTCAATAAGAGACGAAAAATTTTCTTAAATCAAAAATATTGACAAATGATAAAAATTTTTACAAGAATCAGTGTTTGTACAATGTATATATACATATATATCCAGGAAAAAAGTAATTTCGTGAAAAGTTATATTTTGTTACCTGTCAACAGAGATAAAATGTCAAATTTTTTTCCCATCACAGAAAAAAGATAAATTTTTCAAATATTTCCAGATTCTCCCTCCATGGAATGCGAAAAAGTCCGGTAATATTTCGTTTAAATTTCGCACCAACGAAGCTAATGGGTTGATACTATTCAACGGAGGTATAAGAGCTCCAAGGGTGAGTACATATTTAAACACAACAAACTTTCGACGCCACTGTCGATAATAATGTTATAAATCATTTTAACGACACAGACAATAAGTTGATGTCACTTTAGCTATTCTTCTGTTTATTTCATTGAATCGAAAAAACCAAATTACATTTCAGGTTGATTTATTCGCCATAGAAATCTACAACGGTCACATTTACGTTCATATCGATCTTGGTTCCGGTCCATCGAAGCAAAGAGGATCAAGGAGAAGGATTGACGATGGAAATTGGCACGAATTCACTTTTAGACGAACCGGAAGGGATTCCAGGATAACGGTAGACGGCCTCCACACCGACTTCAAGACAGTAGGTGAGTGCTAGTTAATTGGTTCTCCAAAATAAAGGTGCTAACTGCTGGATACTGTTTACAGGATGTCCCTAAACTTTTTAATACTTCACTAATGGTTTCCATACAAGTTATTAACGTCTAACTCTACTTTGTATATCTATCACCATCATGTAGACTGTCCAGTTTAAACGATAATTGAGAACCAATTTATTGTTTTTTGGTAACAAAAGTAAATCATTGGACGGTTAGGGAAACAACACCGCGAAAATCTTCACGAATGAATTCCATAAAGGTGATTTACGTCGCAATACATAAAAATATACTTTATGTAAACTGTTATACTTATGTGAAATGTGGTCGAGAATCTCGAGTTAAGGATATGAGAATCGTTAAAATTGTAATATCAACTTGATTTAGGAACATTTATTCAACAAATATCTAAGATGAGTAGGTGTAGTAGAGTCGAGGGTTTGAATAAGTCATTAGTCGAAAAGATAAATTCCATTCTTCGGGGAGTATTAAATAACGGATAACTGTGTGAAACGTATCAAGATTGAGGATTCCTATAATATGTTTCAAAACGTTGGATATCACTGTGAGATATACGCCGACCATTCAGATAAGAAGCAACAACCACTTTCCAGGCTGTATACAGATCGCAAAAAGTCTATTCGAACCATACGATTTACTCAAGTACGACAAAGAAAATATTAGCAAAACAACTTGAAACAGAGAGAAGAATAATTGTTCGCAGTCAGTGTTGGGCGTGTTTTCAGTTCCAGCTACCAATCTGATATGAAAGCAACGTTGCCAGTTTAAAATGTTTGGTACTTTCTAAGGAATAAGTATCTTATTTTGCATTTAACTTTTAATACGGGATAACGCCGTATTTATTGGGAGAAATTGGAGATTGGTAATATTATTGACATTTGAAAAATAAGTGAGATCAACACAGATAAGAATAAAATAATATAGTTCAAGAAAATAATGTATAGTTACTTATAGATAGTTTATCTCGGAATACAGGGTGTTTCAAGCCACTGGCTGGTTAGAATTTCAAGCTTTTATTTACGGAACATCCTGTAATAACTGTGTGTGTTCCAGAAGGATCATCGAGTTTGGAGTTGGATGGGAACATGTATGTGGGTGGCCTTGGACCGCCGTTCTCTGAAATTCCGATTCCAGCAGGACTCTGGACGGCTGTCCTTCAACAAGGATTCGTCGGGTGTTTCAAGGATCTCATTATGAACAATGAACCTGTGGACGTAGCAAGTTTTGCGAGAGAGCAGGATTCCGGTGAGTGTTTTTTTTGTTATTTTTCTTTGTTTAACCGGCAACTTGATTCTATTTTTTTTTTTCAATTTTCGTAGAGATAAGTTTGGAGTAATTTGACGTTTAAACTTTTCAATCAAAAAGTTTTGTGAAGATGAGAAACGCGCTTTTAAAAAAAAATAAGAACTTAAATGGGAAGTTGAAAACTTTGTTGAAATGTATAAAATCTTCCCGAATAAATTGGTGGATTTTACTCCTCGACAGAAGAATTTGAAATCAATTAAATTATATTTGTTGAAATATTTCGTTTTCTTTTTGTTTTCACGCTCACGCGTATCGGTAGAATACAGTCGTATTATTGATTTAAATTTAATGTATAACAATAAAAATAGGTTTCAGAAATTACCATTTCATTGAATGCCTTCCATTATAATTTTCTATAACAAACAACTAAATGACATTGGACACGCGAGGGAAAATTTTTTACATTAAAATGGATTAATCATAATACCGAATCAAATTCAGGTTTCATATTTGGAAAAACTGAATAAATTCTTGCTTTTTAAAACTTTAGTTTAGGTTGGATCGTAAAGGATCTGACCGTTACGTTACGTTGCTGCGTTATGCGCTTGCTCCTTTATTTAAATAAAGAAGCATATTTTTCCATTTTATTCCAGGATCAATCAGAACACTCTGTCACACTCAGCCGCAGCAATGTCCTTCGCAACCATGCCTAAACGGGGGTACTTGCTCGGAGGGTTGGAATCGTTTCATATGCGACTGTACCAACACCCTCTTCAGCGGACCGACATGCGGAAAAGAAGCACCGACTTTAAGCTTTAACGGTACTCAACACATGGAAGTCACCATGGATAACGAACAAATCACTCAAACTGAAGATATCGTGCTAAGATTCAGGTAAGTTTTCACAATATTTATCAGCATATTAAAGTTCTGAAAATGGAAATATTTCCTACCTTCCTTTTTTTTAATAAATCTTCCTGTAGAACTAGCAAGCCTCTAGGATTGTTGCTGATCACCTCGACCGTTGAGACGGGAGATCGGATCGAGTTGGCAGTAGCCGCAGGCAGAATTCGTTTGGCTCTAAGACTCGGGGTTAGAGAAAAGAAAAAAGAGGATCGGGAAAAGGATAAGGTAAGAGCGTAAGCTCCTGTTTTCTTTTCAATGGATTTATTATATTTGCGATGTGAAAATTTACGAGGGTAGGTCGAAAAATGGGAACAAAACTCTATAGAGGTTGAAGAACTGGGACTTTCCCTATGGGAAACTGTCTGCTCCCATTTTTTACAGGGGGAGTTGTGAATTTTGACATGAAAGCTTACAGTTACTCAGGACACCCTTTATAGTTGGAAAAATACCTTTTTACTTTCTCTGTTTATTTATATGAAACAAAAAGTTACTAGACTTGTCAATTATTTTGTTAATTGAAATGAAAACTGATTTTGAAAGACATGTGATGTTTTGTAACATTTTGTACATTCCTGGTTTTTATTTTGTAGATTTTATTGGCCGGGCAAAATATTAACGATAACGAATTTCATACGGTTCGTTTGTCGAGAAGAGGATCAAATTTAAAGCTGCAACTTGACAACCAATCTCCTGTAAGAGGTAAGAAATTTCAAAACTATTTTATTTACGTCCGGAAAAATAGCAAAAGGTTTAAGAAAAAGGAAAATAATCAATTTTCATTCCATATTTTTGAAGTTAAAACTTCTTAAGCATCTTAACTTTCAACTGTCACCTGTCACCAGTCACCGTTTTTGAAGGTTGAAGAAAACCAGGGTTGGCACTCAGTAATTTATATTCAAGTCCAGGTGAAATGTTATCGGGTAAAAAAACTTATTAGTTGGTGATGTTACCGCATAACCGTTACCTAAAAACAAGGGCGTGCGATGTAATTTTAAAAAGGGGTTGATGTAATTGGACGTGGACGTTTGTTTCAGCCGAAATTCAGGGTAAGCTGATTGCGTTGCAGTGGCGTACGATTCATTTGGGAGGGTTATATCATCTAGAAGAGGAGATAAGCATGTCGACTACTGTTCCCAATTTCGTTGGAGATATTCAACAATTTTATTTCAACAATATACCCTATATTGAATTAGCCAAAGCTTTGAGTACCGAACAATCCATTGCTGGGTTTCCCAATATAAAGGTCAGTATTATTCTATTAAGAAATATTTACTACACTTATTTTTGAAAAGAAACGGTGAATGCAATTTTTATCATTTTCCCTTCCCCTTCTTGAAAATCTTGGTATCGGCCAGTGTTGTACTATTTTTAGTAGAAAACTATACAATTTGTATAAAGGGGCGAATACTTAGTTACCTATAAACATTTTATTTCATCATTGGCGTACGATAAAGTTTTCTAAGTGATTAATTTATCCGTTGAAATTTCTACACCATGGGCGTACATCAGAATTTTTAAAGGGAGTCAATTTATTTGTAAAAATTTATAAATTGGTTGCTTTGTGCATACAAAATTTCTTTTATCATAGTAGTACTATAAAGATTTTTTAAGGGATTAATTTTTGTGTGAAAATATCCATGGGCGCACGATAAAATTTTTAAATGGGGTTCATTTATTTGTGTTTCTACTTATGCCAGCATGGCATTTTATAGAAAATCCAGTGCAGTACGTTATTTCAAAATTAAAAAGAAATTTTTTTTTAGATCGCTGCAAAATTTGTGAAGCACGCAACGGATAATCTTCATCGACCTGTGACCTTTCGATCTAAACACACTTTCATCGGTCTACCAATGCTCAGGGCCTACTCCAGTATACATATCGACTTTATGTTTAGAACTAGAGAAGCAAACGGACTGATTTTATTCAACGGTGGAAAAAAAGACGACTTCGTAGCTGTGGAATTGGTAGAAGGACATATCAGTTATATTGTTAACGTAGGTACGTAGTCACTCCAGCCTTTTTGTATTCTTTGTGATACCATTTATTTTACTGTTTACTTACAGGAGATGGCACTGTCACTTTACACGACACGCACCGCAACCAACTAAACGACAACCGTTGGCATACGGTCGGTATCCGGCGACCGTCCGTCAAGCAACACACTTTAATGGTAGATGACGATGTCGTAATAGCCGCTAATCTGGGTACCGGAAATTTGGAACTCGAAGGTATTCTCTATCTAGGAGGCGTGTATAAAGATCTGTATCCACTTTTACCGCAAGAAGTTATCAAATCGACGCACGGTTTTGAGGGTTGCATAGCCGGGCTGGATCTCAACGGAGAATCTCCGCATATCGTCGAAGACGCTGTAGTGCATAGTTCTCAAGTGGTTTCTGGATGTGAAAGTGAGTAAATTTTTAGTTACAATAATTCAGTTACCATCTGTATCTGTAGAGAAGGGAGGGCGAGTGTGGGCTCTCAGAACTTGGGCCACATGTGACCCATTGTACATCCTCCCGAGTCCTTTCCAGGAAGGTGGACAGGTCACTAGGAGACATCTCTTTTATATCGGCAGGCGTAGGCCAAGACTCACCGAACACACACTCTCTTATTGACGATAACTCCGGACACGCGAATAAGACATGCCTGACAGTTTCATCTTCCTGTTCACACATCCTGCTTAGAGGAGTGTCCACTAGCTCCATAGTATGGAGGTGTTTTCTTAGTTGACAGTGGCCAGTCAGAAATCCTACTGTTAAACGTAGGTTTTCCTGGTCATCGCCAAATATTTCTTCGGCGCCAGCTTCCCAGGGTGATGCTGGCAAGACTGCATCATTTGATTCCATCCCATATCTGCCAGAAATTCCTTTTCTGGTTAGTTCTTTTGTGGCAAAAGCATCAAAGAACGCGTTGTCTTGCTAATGTTAGTCCAGTAGAAGATGGATCGAACGAGAAATTGGCCTGCAAGATCTCCCGATTTCAATTCATGTGATCCTTACAAAAACGAACAGTCGAAATTGTCTTACACGACATAAATATCCATTTTTAACCCTTTCTAAACATAGCGTATCGACCAATACATAAATATTTTCGGAAAAAAATGTATTTCCGTTTCGATTGCATCTAAATCAAGTCGCAGCCTTTCGGTAGCTCTCGAAGGGTGAAATTAAAAGAGAGAGAGAGGCAGAATATCCACCCAATACATTTACGAAACCCCAGTTTATATCACGTACAGAGTCCTACTAATTGCTTGTATTAAAGTAATGATTTCGATTTTCGAGGGCGTTTGCCGAGCAAATTTAATTTCGGTTTTGCGGAGTGCCCTTATATGTATCGACCATTCGATATATTATATAAATAATGAGGTTAATCAACTGCTTGATTCAATTCAAAGCGCTAAAAGCCTTACAAGTTTACAAAAAATAAATACTGTTCATCAAACAATACCCTTTGACGTTTAATAGCCATTCACTTATGAAATAACCAAATTACTGGATTATCGTCAAACTAAACTAGATTTGTGCATCATTCCAGGTCAATCAGCAAAGTGTAGTCACAATGTATGTGCAAACGCAGGAATATGCGTTCAACAATGGACTTCATACACTTGCGATTGCGATATGACATCCTTTACAGGACCTACGTGCTCAGACGGTCAGTATTTCTTTCGACTATGTGCGTGTACTCATTTTTTGACATATCAAATTTTCAGAATCGGTTTCTTATGAATTCGGTCCGAATAGAGGTATCATAATTTATACATACCCCGAAGACAATATGCCAGAAATGCAGGAAGATACAATAGCCCTTGGGTTAATGACAACCAAATCCGATGCAGTGCTATTAAGGATCGTCAGCGGAACGTCAAATGATTATATTGAAATGTATATTGTAAGTATTTTATGAAAAACTAAAGACATCTTCAAAGATTTTTTCGTTAAAAAATGTTTTAGGTTGAAGGAAATGTTTTCGTCGTCTACAATTTAGGATCTAGTGATCTACTTTTAGGAGAAATATCCGTCAAAGTTAACGATAATGCATATCACGTAGTTAGATACCAAAGACAAGGTCATAATGCGACTTTACAAGTAGATGATTACAATGTACAGACTGTACATCCTCTAGGTGCGTATTTATCAAAATTTTAGCTGTGCTGGTAACCATGTATGTATTTTGGGGTGAAATTCACTGAGACCTCTGAGGAAATTCTCAGAAACTAGTAGTTTCTTTAGTCCTATTTCCCGGAGGAATTTCAGGATGTCTACAGGCTTCAACTTGGGTAAATGTTCCACATTTATCCAGTAATCTCCCAGGTGCTGTGCTCTAGGATTCTGAAGTGCTGTGCAGTTGGAAAGTATGTGGATTGAGGTTTCTCCTTCCATGCCACAAAATCTGCATTCTTCTTCCTCCACTATTTTGAGCTTTTCCAAGTGCCCCTTCTGGCGACAATGTCTCGTTAGGATCCCTGTTAAAACTCTTAGCGCAGTTTTACTTTGACTTATGCATTCATTTGATCTCAACAGGTTGTAGTCCCCCAGAAGAGTATTTGATTGTATAAGCCCTACTAGATCTTTCCAATGGTCAGATCTTCTCTTTTTCTCGGCTTCCAATATTACATTGGGGCTGATTCCACAAAAGGTTTCAAGCCCCCAGAAAGGTATTTCAGTCCCCCTCTTTGCTAGTTCATCTGCTATCCCATTTCCTTCCATTCCAGTGTGTCCTGGAATCCATGGTAAGGTGACTATATTGTTCTCGCCTAGTTAATTGAGTTTGTCTAGGCATTTCCACACCATTTTGGAACTGATTACACAAGAGCTCAGTGCTTTAATGGCTGCTTGACTATCCGACATTATGTCTTCTGTATCCTTTTATCAATATTGAACTGGGCGCACTTTCTTATTTCGTGGATTTTCGCTTGAAAGATACTTGAGGTTTTTCCCAAGCTTTCAGAGTGTTTGGTTCCTGGCCCGAACACTCCTATCCCAGTTCCTTCTATTGCATTTGAGCCGTCTGTGTACCATTGAATGGCATTCTTTCCAAGTCTGGTAATGATATTTGGATCCCATTCTTTCTTGTTGCTCAATTCCGTTACGAATTTCTTTGAAAGGTTATACTTTTTCATCATACCATCTTGTGGCATGTCCCAGGTTGTCTGATTTCTAAAAAGTCGATAGACATGTTACACCAGGTTGTCTGATTTCTGAGAAGTGAGGAGGTGGTTTTTTTTTATGAATCCCTCTCTACTTAATCTGTATCTTGTTCTTTCTGCAACGCTTTCCACTTACATGGCTGCCGTTGGGCATGTTCCCATTGCTCCTGTAATGCATATTATACAGGCTAGTCTTTGAATTTTGGGAGAAGTTTTCTCTCGTCGTCAATAGACTAGTTCTACTACTCCACGCAATGGCTCCATAAGTGATGATTGGTCTCACTATGACAGTGTACATCCAGCTTAGGATTTTTTCTTCTGCACACCATTAGAGCCATTTTTGCCTTGTAACCATATGTGAGCAAGCAATACCCAATTTTTTTGTAGGTCATCAGTTACAAGTATTCAACACTCAATCCCAAATCCAAATTGGGGGGAAATGGAATAAAAAGGGGAGAATCGAACGTCCTCTTTCCGGAAAAATATCAGGAGTGGTTGTAAACGGACTAAGGATACTGGATTTAGCAGCTGAAAAGGATCTACATACTTCAATCCGCGGAGACGTCCAGCTGACTCAAATGGACAAACATGAACATCTTCAAAAAATGCAGCAGGTGGTAAAATTATCGTCAAAATACTTCAAATTCTAAATGATTTGTTTTTGTTTTAGACACCAGCGTCGGGTTTTCCAGGTATAGAAGACGATCTGGTATTTAGCGGAGCCGGTTCGGGGTGTAACAATGGAGACGATGAAGATGAATGTCCACCACTTCCAGAAACAGGTTCCGGTGACGATGATCTCATAACACCAGTATACAATCCACCGACTCGACCTCCACCGACGAAAAAGCCTATTAAAAAAACCGAAAGTGACAAACACTGCGATGACGAAGACTGCTTCACCGGGTCGGGATCTGGTGAAGTTACCGAGGAAACTTCGACAAAAACTGCTACAGGTAAAAACAGTTGAATATTTAGAGTTGATAATAATAATTTTGTTGTTCTAGAACCGACAGAATCAAATTTAACCACCGACAACTCCAGCGTAAAGACAACTACGGAAGATCCATCGTTAACCGGTCATACAACAGTAGCTGGTTGGTCGAATTTTACAACTACTACATTCAAAACAACGGAGATACAAGAAACAACTACGGAATACCCGACAACGAAGTACGAAACAACTACTACTACGACCGAGGCGCGTACCTACCCGACAACTTCGACTACGACCACTACGGAACGTCAAATTCCACCACACGTTATTGTAACTTCACACATGGAAAACTCTTTTAATTATAAGACTGCACCTACAAAGAAGCCTCATAGAGTTACTTCTGAGACATCGGAAGTTGTAGCACTAATAATAGGCGAGTTAAATGCTTTTATAAAATTACTAGAGTTCATATAATAACCTTTTTGGTGTGTGTCATCGATTGTTAATGTCCTTCCAACACATTACGACTCGCTTGGAAAATACGCCTCGGTATTTCAAGCAGAGGTCTATGCAATACTTGCATGTGCAAGGGCAAATAACATGAGAGCCTACAACAACAGGCAGATCAGGATCTACAGTGACAGTCAAGCTGCACTCAAAGCACTTCAGAGCTCTAGGGTAACATCTCGGCTGGTATGGGAATGCGGCGAAGAACTTAAAAGACTGGCGACTCGGAACAGTGTAACACTAGAGTGGGTCACAAAGGAATCGCTGGCAATGAAAAAGCTTACGAACTCGCAAGAGTAGGATCGTCAACTCTGATGAATGGACCCGAACCAGCTATGGGCATCCCCAGATGCTTAACTTAACTATGCTTAACTATATGTCTATATGTATCCAAAATATTAAACAAACACAATAAATAGCTACAGACCGCTAATAGCCCTTGAGGTTGATGCGGATTCGTAAATAAAAAAAAAAGCGCGATCTATCAATCGGGAGAAAATACACTATTCAAAATAGGATGCAAACGTACCTTTCGTAGCGGCAATAAAAAAAACGACATACCGAAAACTCGGATATACGTCACAAACAATGACGCACACCAAGAATGTACTATATAGAATCGACTAACTTTTTGTATGTTCCAGGTATAATAGCGGGAGCTCTAATCGCAGTCATACTCATAATTCTCGTAATACTTAAATTCAAATCACGCAGCGACCGCTCTTACAAAGTGGAAGAATCAAAAGGGTATCAACAAGGACCTAATGCAGCCCTGCTGGGAAATACGTCAAGTAGTAACGGTCATCAGGCGCAGTATCAGATAAACGGCGCGTTACGTAACGGCGATAGAAACGCGCCGAATGCTCCGCTCAAAACGAAGAAGCGCGACAGCAAAGATATCAAAGAATGGTACGTGTAAAAGGTGGACTGCAATTGGTTTGAATGTGGGTATGACTCCGAGCCAATAGTGTGAGCGAATGCGTTGAATTTGGAAAAAATACAATTAATAAAAGAATGTGGTGTTTTTGTCACGAGTTACTTTTGTTGGTTTTTTTTAATTTGTTAGGTAAGATGGGTGTACAATAGAAAAAAAATCATGTTGAAGTATTCTAATGCGTTGTAAATTTTGAAAAATAGACAATAAGCGTTAAACTAAGAAGCAACAACTACTTCCCGGGCTATAGGCATCGACGGATATTGGATTCAAAGTCAAACGGGGTTGGTATATCTGCAAGATATTCAACACCAACCAACCTTTAGCACAGGAAGTAGTTGTAGCTTCATAGTTAAACGGTCAAAATATTTTTCAAAATTTATAAAGCAATATAATAATTATTATTCAGCTATAAAAATCATATTAATTCAACTTTCTTGGAAATATCATATACATTTTTATCATATATTAATCATGCACTAAAAGAACACATAATAATCCTAACTATACGATCATAGATTTCATGGAACACTAACCAATTCTAGAAGACTCTTGAAATAATCTACAAACACTCACATACTTCACACTACATACCGCCATTTTGATTACCAACGTTGACAAGTGACATTCAGCATTTATAGTTCGATTTTCCATAGAAATAAATAACCATAGACATAGATAAGAGTATATCTGTGGTTATCGCACAGGATGCGTTTTATAGTACACCAATCTTTCTTTTAAAATTTAGTTTTTGAAAAGTTTCAACTTTATCCGTGTCGGATTCAGTCATATGAAAGTAATTGTCACTATGCTCATTAATTTAATTTCTGAGGTAGGTATACCTATGTATAATAAGGAAAGTTTTTAAATTTTTAGTTGAGCAGCAAATTTTATTTACATGAAGAACAGGAACAGTTTGAAGCAGTAAAACCGGCTGTTGAGGTTGTCAAATGTCATAAATTGTCAAAATAAGTCTACTATGGTCAAATGCAGTCCTATCATCATTAAACTTCCAAATAAAATCCGTAAGATTAATAAGACAGACTTATGCAATTTTGACGGGAGAAAAAAGGATATGTATTTAATTTACAGCGATTCTAAAAAGTCTTTCACCGGTGAAGTTTTTATTTATGTCACTTTGACAATTCAAAGTGAAAATATGAATAATAAGAAGCAATTTTCCGGTATTTTGCATCCTCAAGCAAAAAAAAATGGTACTTAATCTGATAAATTATTTCGAGAATGAATGAAAAAGTGGAAATTCGTTAACCAGCGTGCAGGAAACATCAACCAACATTATTTTCACCGGGTATATTTGTAATCTCACATTTTGGTAACCTCTGTGTCTTCTGATTTGATACATATGGTTAGTGACCTTGTGGTGACCTTTGAACCCGCACGATAAGGGCGCTTTTGACTATAGTAGCAATTTTGACAGCCCATGATATGATAACTGACAATTCAAAATAATAAACATTAACATGTTCTCGATTGTAAATTGATATTGCATGCTATTGTATATACAATTCAGCGTCATGAGGAACTATGTTAAAAATATATAAATTGTTATAAGTTAATTTGTTGTGTAAGAGTTTTATTTGTAATCTAATTAAATTTAATATTAAAGTAATTGCAGCCTATTACATTTTGCAGACTCTTCCTACACGTGACTGATATTTACGTGGACAAACTGTATACATGTTCCTCATTTATTCTGAATACGATGTACAGTTCAGTTGAATATGAAATTTTTTATATAAAATCTGAAATATTACAAAAAATATTAACCGAAAAAAAAACCTATTTCTGGAAAGAGTTGTTGGCGATAGTGAGGTTAGGTTTTTTTTAAAATTCAAATTTAGGAAATGATACTTTTTACTACGCTGACCAGTCTTTATCCGGGTGTACTTAAGGAACACTCTGTGAATAAATTGGACATGAAGTAGAATCAATTGAAAGAAATTGTTCACCTCAAATTTGTTGCTTTTCAACTTGCTCCGTTTACCGACATGAAATTATAAGTTGTCAATTTCTTCAAAATAATAGGCAACTCTACGTAACGTATTGTCAACTGTCAGTTGGTGAACATGCCTTATGGTTATTTTTCCCTCTCCGTCTTGAAAAATTAACCAAAATAAGGTTATGAACTTATAAATGTGGCAGCGTAGATGAAGAGAGCTTCTAATAATAACTGCGTGACATTGACATATCCAAGATCTGTCATATGTCACATTTAATCACGTCACAATTATTCGCGACGGTATAGGATGTTAGGTAATGCAAGATAGACTTTCGTAACAGATATATCATGTCATATCAACTTTATATGTATAAATATACCCTTTTTAAAATGATATATTGATATTTACTAAATAAATGAAAAATAAAAGATGGTAATTTTATAGAAAAAATTTTGTTGGGAAGAAGACTAAAAAAGAATTGACTGTAGAGATATTCGCACTTTTGCCAAACATTGTATGCAGCTTCTTGAAGAGAACAATTATTTAAGAAGAGAAGAAAGAATCAAAGTTATTAAGATGTATACGAAATTTTTTTTAGCTAATATCGAGTTTTTCAGGGGTTTAGGACTGAATATCCGGTACAAAAATATGCTGCCAATAAAAACCCATCCCGTGATATCCCCTACCAGAAATATCTCTTCGCATTTCACCTTAGAAAGTATTGGATGAGAGGAATGAATGCATTGTAACGCATTCAAGAAGGGGAAGGGAATATAATAATTAGACACCTATTGGCTTATTGTACTCTACTCCCACATTTAGTCCACCCATCCAGTTATCCCCGTACCTTCGAGTAGACGATATAGGTCCATTGGATGTGTGCCATATACTTCAAGTGGCATATTGGCTTCCCCGAAGATTGTTTGTCTCCTCGAGTCCAGTGCCTCACGGTCAGATAAGATATGGGTTACGGTCTAGGTCTCCATGCCACAAAGTCTGCAGCTGAGGTCCCCGTTATATAACCCTATTTTATTGAGGTGATCTTTTACCGGGGTATGACCCGTTAAATAACCTGTAATAATTCTTATACTCGATTTGAAATTGGTTGATAGTAATAAATCATTAAAA
>CAJUYI010002067.1:37627-52624 GCA_910591695.1 Galerucella pusilla
AAAAATGATTTATTACTATCAACCAATTTCAAATCGAGTATAGCTTATTCTTACTGATATTTAGTATATAGTTATTCTTCTGTCCGTTTTACACATGTGTCACCTATGAAGGTTTTACTGTGTACCTGCTTTGGACTCTTTGGAGGGTTCCACTGAAGTATATGTTGGCTTTGTACCCATTTTTGTATTTGCCCTCAGACTACCTTCTTTGTGGTCCCAAGAGCTGGTTCTGGTCCAACATATGCTGTTGCTCTTCTTGCGAGTTCAGCAGCTTGTTCATTTCCAGAAATACCATTATGTCCCGGCACCCACACTAATCTAATCTTACTTTAATGTGGTCCGCTAGTTCATTTAGATCTTTCTGGCATTCTTCTGCCAGTCTGGATGTTTAAAGCTGCAAGGGCTGCCTGGCTGTCAGTTAGTATGTTTAACCTCTGAGTGTCAGTCCTATGTTTGCATCTCTGCCTGAAATACCGAAGTAAGTATGTTCTCCTAGTGAGGAGCATCTTGTGTTTCTCATTTCGCTATGCACTGCTTCTGTCCCTTCCCTAGTCTGTGTACTAGGTCTCTCCTCGGGGAGGACTCACCCTTCTTAAACCAAGTAATAGACTTGTATGGGTAAGATATATTTTCAGTTCAGTTTCTTGAATAGGATTTTATTGGCTGGGTTTTTTTGGCAGGATATTTAGTCGGGCAACCGTTTTTTTAGAACTAAATGCGTCAAACTATATATTTTTCAGCTTTTTAGGAAGTTTTCGAAATATTTTCCAGCTAGATCTAAAGAAAATGACTGACAGTTTATAAACTGCACACTATAGAATTCTACCAGTCGATAGTATAATTCTAGAGTCCCATAGGTGTGTTCTTTGGAGCTACACTGAAAGTGTACACTTCATGTCCAAAGTTATTCATTACTCAATTAAAATTGGATGTAAAATTCTTGTACCGTGACATTCAATCTTGAAATGAACTATCAGAAATTTCTCTAAATAAAAAATTTGAATCGTAAAATCAGAAATAGCAATACCTCCCCTTAAATAGTTACGCATAAAAATATTCATTTATAAATTAGTTGTTAACAAAATATTTGTTGTGTATAAAGAACATTATAGGTAGTTATATATAGCGTTTTGTATTATACTTTTTTGGATTTTTGTTAGAGCTATAATAAAATGGCGTATATTTGGATGTTATTTTGTCTTATTTATTTACTAAAATAAGAAAAAAAATTTATTTGAATTAATTTTATTCAACAAAATCAACAAACTTCAAAAACAAACATTATCTCGCGTTATTTTCTAAATTTTCATCGATAATTTCAATCGTATCGACAATTTCATCGATAATCATCATTATATTGTCCAATTTTTCATTCGCTTTTTTAAATTTCTTATAAAATGCCAATTTTTCATCTTCCAACTGACTATCGACTTCATCCTCTAGGTATCGTGAGCTACCCGGTAATACAGCTAATCCTTTCTCACTGTCATCAATATCCTCTTCTTTTCGCACTTTAATTTTACCAGTTTCCTCTTTAGATTTAACAATTTTTTCCGTTTTTCCGCCCTTTTTCACTTTTTCCACTAACTTTTGATCTAACTCGTTTTGTATAGTTTCCTCCAATTTCGATTTTATCAGCTCCTTATTCGTTATCTTCGGATTATTTTCTATCAAATCAATTATTTGTTGCTGAATTTTACTTATTTCTTCTCTTTCTTCTTCAGCTCGGTTTTCTTCGATTATCTTTTTGATGTTTTCTTTGGGATGTTCCACTTGCTTATCTTCTTTGATGTCAAACAATTTTTTCCTTTTAAATGTCTGTATTATCTTCCTTATGTTTTGTTTAACATGTTGTTTATTTTCAGCACCACCCTCGTAATCCACTTCAGGCTTGATTGATTTTAATTTCTCTTTTTTTCCCTCCGACTTGAAATGTTTTGAATACATCTTAGGAAGTTTCTCTTTATCCACTTCTTTTTTACTTACATGCAACTTCCTCGAGTGTACCCGATCTGGCTCAACTTCTTTATTACTTTCCAAATCCACTTCTCCAGATACAATTTTCAATTTTTTCTCAACATTCAACTTCTTAATTGGCTCCAAAACATAATCCTCCAGCTTAAGCTGAATTTTCAAAGTATCATCAACATTTTCCTGCTCATTTTCAATACTATCTTCCAGCTTACTTCCTTCTATAACCAACTCCTTTTCTTCAAGTTCAGGATCTTCTACAATCTCCACATTTTCTTTACTCTCAATATGTTCCTTCACCCCTTCTTTCGATTCAATAACATCTTCAACAGTATTTAACTGAGAGTTTAACTCAACCTTTTCATCCCCTATGATTTCCTCAATTTCTTCCCTCTCCTCATTATCTACTTCATCTGAACTATCATTAATCTTTAAATAAGCTTTGTAATTGGACCTTCTTCTTAGAATAAACAGCACTGGTTTTGTTTTTATTTTTATTGGTGGAATTGTCAAATAATTGAATGATATTTGGTGGAAAGCTTCAATGGTGTCTATAATATCGTGTGTTGCAGTGTAGGGTTTTAAATTTTGTGAAAATTTACTCTTTCCTTCGGCTATTAAGTGGGTATATTGATAGAGTTCATAATCTCCTGGTTTAAAATTTTCAGTTTTACTATAACTAAAAAATACAAATAGAAGTCAAAATTGTAAATATGGAAAAAACTTACTTCCAATTTTGATTTATTTGTGTGAATCTCGAAACACCAGTTTGGGCAGCCAAATTTGATATGTGAACGTTAACAAAAGAATCTTTAGCTATACGATGTAATCGTGAAATAGCTGTACCTCCAGGATAATTCGTATTGGAAACACTTAATAAAAATAAAGTAAATGCAACATTTATCGCTAAATGCCCTGCAACTCCCATCGAAAGTAGATGATATATTGGAGATTTATGTCTATTCTCCCATCTAGAACCATAATATATATCAGAAAATCAATATTCAACAAAAATATGATACTTACATTCGATGGCAAGCTGATGCAGCAGCTGTATTAAGAAACGGGTATATGTAAATTATAAACCTCAATTCCTTATGTGGTAAAAATGAATATATCAAAACAAATAACAATGATAGAATCACAAGTTTTCTAACTCTCTGTTCTATAGCTAAGCCTACAGGTACTAAAAACACTGAAGATGCCATACCTCTGGGTATTGCTGAATAAAAATACCATAAAAATGGTGATGTCTGTTGAAATAAATAAGAAAAATATATAAACTAGATACATGACCTACAATATTTATTTAATGTTTAAAAAGGATACACCCCAATTGGAACTTTTATTGAGCACAGTATTATACCATAATACTTCTCCTTCAGGCCATAATGGCCTGTTCCAAAATATAGAATCTACTACAACAGTCAAAATTAGGAGAGCTATGCCTCCTGGAACCGCAATTTGTAATAATCTAAGACAAAACGAGATTAAAAAGGTTTTTCTCTGTAAAAAAATTCTTTAAATTTACTGACCTACCGTTTTATTGTAATCCTTTTATAATATAAATCATAGAGCAGAAGTATGCCTAAAAATAGAGCCAGTTCTGCTCTAAATATAATTATTGCTGCTCCAGAAAACAAAATAAATGTTTTATGTTTATTTTTTAACCAACCATCAAGTGCCAGTAACACTAGAAGAGAGTAAATTAGAATCTATTCTATTTCACATGTTTTTACCAACCTAAAGGTAGAGCAAACACGTTTGGTAATGGACGGCTTAAATAAAACATAAAGTGGCTTTGTGTTACTGTTATTGCTACAAACCATTGCAGCCATCGTGTTCCAAATTCTTTCTCTAAAGTCTTACTGAGCAAATTAAAACTATAAACAACGCATGTAGCAAGTATGGTTCTAACTAAAAAAAGAGAGAATGAATGGTGAGGATGTATAGATCCTATTATGTAATAAATGTTCAACTTATTTCATTAACTGTGTACCTAAATATTGGACCCAAAATTTGTTTACATTTAAAAATTGAAGAATCGTTACTACTGGAGCTGCTAATGTCGATATAAAAAGCGGACCAATAAACGTTCGTGGCACTACTCCAGGAAACTCGAGATGATCGTACTGAAATTAGAATTGTTAGGTACTAAAAATAACTACTCGTTATAGTATCACCTGTGTCAAGTTAAATCCATGATATAATATATCGTGAATTGCCTGTAGATTGAAACTTTCTTCTACTTTTGTAAATGGACAGTAAACTAGGTGTGCCGAAGCAACTATCAACATGATTTGAGACATTTTTGACTAAGTACTACCTTTTTTTCTGCATTATTAAACGAAAACAGATTTAACCTAACCTACATATTTTCTATAACAACACACACCAGTGACGTGACACTGACACCTATGACTGACACTACGAACTACTCGAACCATAGATAACACATACTCGAACTACGATCTATGACCACAGAGATCACTTAGCCACGACCACAGATCACCCATACATTTACGTACAGTTTTAAGCAATATCTCCCTACAAATTTAGAAATTTCATAGAAAAAATGCACAGACAGCAACTTAGGAGAATGAAGGGAGTAAATTTGATGTAAGTAGATTCAATGGAACGCACCTGCTTGTCATACAATCATAGAACACTATAATCCTAACTGTCACTACATAATGATCTGTTCTGTGATGTGACAGCCGACAAGTGTATAGGTTAGCTTCTTTGACATTGAAAATAGTGTAAACTAACTGAAAGCAATGGAAAATAATTCCAATAGTCCCGATTCTCCAGAACTTATTGAAATAAATGTAGTTCAGCCAATACAACCCAAAGAAGAGCCAGTTCCAAAAACGGCAAAAGACCTTTTTTCCGATTTTAAAGCTTCAGATGAATCTGATTTTGATGGAAATGATCTAGACGCTCACACTGATACCGATTCAGATGAGCCTCTTTCCAAAAAGATAAAAAAGAAAAAAGCCGAATTGAAAAGAAAATCAAGGGACACAGGAAACGATGATTCGACAAAGAAAAAGGTAAGTCTTCAATATAAGTATGTTAATGTTTAGTTATGTTCATTTTTATTATAGAAGAATTACATTCAAAAGTATAAAAAAGAATGGGAAGCTATACCATCAGTAAAACCTTGGATTTCCGAAAGTGTCCACGGTCCACATTACTTCTACTGTAGGTTTTGTAAGAAAGATTATAAATGTGGCAAAACAGAAGTTTTTAAACACATGAGCGCAATGAAACATAAAAAACACCTAACTAACACAAATCAATCAGTACAGGTAAGTTTTTACACACTTTTAAGTAACAAAAATAAACAATATTTTTATTATTGTAGAACAAATTCCTATTTAGAGGATTGCTATGTCCTGTTATAACACCATTTGTAAAATCTAGGTAAGTAGATTGATATTTTTAAAAGGTACATTTGAACTACTTTACAGTTTTGCTTAAATTAAAGTGTATTTTGATGAATTTCAGGGGAAAAGAAGTAAATTATAAACTAATAAATCCATATGCAAAGTTCTTAAAAGCTTGTGGTGTCAAAGGAATACTATGTGAGTATTTTATTCTAAGTTTTATAAGTTGCACACTAAAATAAATACTTTTAGTAAATGATGTAACGGGAGAAGGTATGTCCCTTACACCTGAAGAACGAAAACAACTCACTGAATTTTGGTACGATATTTGTAAAGAGAAAAATCAATTTTTGATGGTACAAATTGGCGGGGCTCCTTTAAAAAGCGTCATCGACATGGTAATTTAAAATAAAACTGTGCAAAAATGTTTCTTATTTAAGTTAATTTCAGGCCATACATGCAGAAAAGTTGAAAGTTGGAGCAATTGTTCTAATGCCAGATCTCTACCACAAACCCAAAAATCATTTGGATCTAATTAGATACATCAAAATCATATCTGAATACACAGAGAAGATACCTATACTATACCATCACTATCCGAAGTACACACAACTTTATAACAGTAAGTAATTTAGATTAGATAAATTTAGAATATACAATTACAATGAAATATTTTGCAGTTGATATGACTGCTTTTTTATTGGATATAACTGGGGAAGTAGAACAATTTATTGGGGTAATATACACCACCAATGATTTACAAGACGGTCTGACTGCACTCACTTTGAATCCTGATAAATTTGTGGTATTTATGGGAACTGATGAGGTAAATTCTACAAAAGCAAAAGTCTGTAATGCCTGATCAAATTATTTCTCTAGGTAATGCTAGGAGCAGTTGCGAGTGGTTTTACTTGTATTATGGGCAACAGTATTAACATTCTACCCAAATTAGCTGAATCAATTTGTCAATGTATAAAAGATGGTGAAATTAAAAGTGCACAAGCTTCACAAAATTTACTAAAGAAAGCCGTAGATAATATATACTGTAACGGTGAGTAATCTTTATATTATTTGGTGGGAAAAAAATGTATATATTGGAATGATTTAGGTGATATGGTTGCCACTTTGAAAGCTGCTATTAGTATAATGACGAATTTAGCAGTGGAGACTGTACGTGAACCACTACAGACTGTCTGGGAAGGTACCATTGTTAAAATGAGAAGCAAATTGCATGAGATCGGAATAATATAAACTTGATTAGAGCATACTTTTTATATTGTACTTGTAAGATTAAGTTTTGTAAATAAATGTGTTAAAACATGATTAAATTTTGTTATTTATAGTTTTCCTAACCAAAAAAGGTATCTAGCCAGTGTTTTAAATCAGTGGCGGATCCAGAGAGGGGCTAGGTGAGGGCTATAGCCCCCCTTGGGTATCCAATTTACACTAGATACAATGGGTAATTTGTTTTGTTCGGTTGCCGACCCCCTTACATACATCCTGGATCCGCCCCTGGTTTGAATCTATGAAATCACCAATTTTCACTGTTTATGTAAAATAATTTATTACAATCTATCAACAGTAGAAAACATTTCAAAATTTTCAACTTTCCACTCAACTAACTCCTTTTGAATTCTATTTTTATCCTCTTCTGATGCAAAAGAATGTCCCATGGCATTGTAGCTTATATCCCACAGATCCTTTGGAGTTGTTTTAAAATAATTCAACACATGTTCATATTCTTTGGACAAAGTTGTAGCAAAAATTCCTTTATCATCTGTCTACAAATAAACATAATTATATGATGCAAACAATAAAGTTAATATAACTTACATTGATTGAAAATGGTAGATTCTTATCTATCCATTCCTGCATGTGATGGTTTTGATATCCTTCCACACTTGAACTTATAACGTTCGATGTCAAACAACATTCTAAAAAGGTACTTTATATACAGGGTGTTTCACATTTTTGAGTGGTCTGTACTCGTAAACATACACAATCAATTGAATTTCTAGGATGCTTAAAGAGATGCATTAAATAGATTTCATTTCAAGCTAAAAAAATAAAAAAAACCTCATTTTTAACCCCCAAAACATCCATAAATTATAACTTTGACGGTAAATTTTTGGTAGTAAAATTGTCTGCGGAAAAATAAAAAGGAAGTGAATAGATTAGATTTTTTTTACTCTTTCCAATTATAAAGAGCATTTGAAAAAAAATCTATATACAGGGTGTTGTTTTTTAGGAAAAACGAGTTTTGAAATTTATTTGTTAAGCCGGACCTGCATTATTTTTATGGAGTTTCTAGGTGATGGTTATTACGTAACCAAATTTCAAAATAATATACAGGGTAGTTCGGAAGTTATGAGGTTCGAAAGAAATAGGATAAATTTATAATACACCCTGTATCTGGGTTATAAAGTGTCGAAGAAACATTAAATATAGGTTTTTGGAAACACCAAAGTGATTCCCATCTACAGTTAAAGTTAGACCCTTTCCCAATGAAACACCCTGTATAATTGAAAACGTTAAATATTCTTTAATTTAACTCACCCACTGGAATTTTCATTTCACAATATTTATCCCAATTAATTTTTGAACCTCCATATGCAGGATGTAAAAATACAGCATGTCCTATTCTATCTGGTTTGAAATCTAATATTTTTCCCACTTCTTCATCATTTTTTACTTCTGCACAGTGTATTGCAGTTTTCAAACCACTTTCCTTGGCTTTTTTAAATATTTCTTCATCAAATGTACCTACACTAGGATTTCCACTCAAGTCTATACCTTTAACAATGTCTGGATACTTATTTTTCATCTTCAAAATTACGTTTAAACTATCAATAGATTCAGCTTTACTATGTTGTCTATTTATCGATAAAATCAAATTAACCAAAACTTTACACTTATTTTTACAGTCGTTAATTGCTTTTACTATCGCTTCAATATACTCTTCTTTACTCATGTTTTCTTCATTTCGAGGAGTTGTTCTTAATTCCAAATAAACTGTATTCTCATCGTCAAAATCTTCTATAACACTTTTAGAAGCAAGATAAACTTTTTCTTTACTTTTAGTAGCAGCATGTGCTACTTGGAAAAGTTTAAAACATTCTTCCAGAGTACGAGTAGATTTATCCAATATATTAGAAAGCTTCTGGTACTCTGTTATTGAACTATCAGTACACCCAAGTTTTTTTAACGTTTCAGGGTTCAAGGAGCCATTGATGTGAGCATGAAGTTCCTAAAATTGTAACTGGTTCAATCGTTGGAAGCCACAATACATATTCATGTGTGTGTCTTGTGTTTTAAATTAACTGTAAACCCCTGATGTGGATTAAAGGGCACGACAGGGTAAAGGTAATTGCATTGCCGATTCTTTAGCCAGGGAAGAGCCTGGACTAAAAATTTTAGGACCCACTGATACTACTTCAACAATTGTGGAACTAGCCAATTGTTACACCCATGCTCAATCCCTTAAGAGATGGGATGGAATCAAAGGATGCAGACTTGCTAGGATAACCCTGGCAAGCTGGCGCCGAAGAAATATTTGGCGATGACCAGGAAAAACCTACGTTTAACAGTAGGATTTCTGACTGGCCACTGTCAACTAAGGAAACATCTGCATACTATGGGGTTAGTGCTAGTGGACACACCTCTATGCAGGATGTGTGAACAGGAAGATGAAACTGTCAGGCATGTCTTATGCGAGATATCTCCTAGTGACCTGTCCACCTTCCTGAGAAGAACAGGATGGAAGATAACCTAGGAGCTTCTCGGGAGTCACAATGGGTCACATGTGGCCTAAGTGCTGTGAGCCTACACTCACCCTCCCTATCCTACAGATACATATTCAATCAAAAATTTCCTGTAAATGAGAACTAACAAAATTGGTGACAACTTACTATTTTGGGTAAACTCCTGCAAAATGCACTAGTATTTGTATAAGACATCGATGAAGTTTTCAGAGTTTTAATGATATAAAAACTTGGAAAATTGAAATCATACAAATAAAAACATTAAGAGGGGAAAAAAATAAACATATTTCTTCTTCTTTTCCGTGGCCTTTACTTTACCATAGATAACATATGGCCTTTACCACAATGTGCAGCTAAACGTTCCAAGCCATTAGAGTAAATAGGAGTTCAGTCTTGTGACCATGGAGCTACTATCAGCTCCATGCTTGTGACCAACAATAGTGTTTTTTTCTGAAAAAATGACAGTTAAGGTCTACCAATAGAGAAATACAATTAATATAACGACATGCCAAGAGTTCCTAGAATTATTGGCCACCGATATGTTGGGTATTCAGCTAAAAAGTCATTTTAAATTTCAATATATACGCTTCAGGGTTGTATTCATTATTTTAATAAAGCAATATAGATGTTAGCAATGATAAAAAAGGTAGACACACGGTAAGAACTTTAGTTCATTTTAAGCAAAAATTATGTAATACATCTGACGTTATAGATAAACAATTTGCATATTCCTCGGTGGTCGAGTGGTAACCAAACCAGACTCACGCGGTAGACCCGGGTTCGATTCCCCGTGAAGGAGTTTTTTTTTAATTGTTAATTTTATTTTTAAATAATTATTCTGCTCGTGCTCATTGGTCTAATACCTGTGAGCTGTGATATGCTAGTCCGCTGCAGGCTGTACGGACCCTATACGATGGTTTTCCCTGGCTTGGTCACCCATCCAAGTACTAACCATGTCCGAGATGCTATTTATTGCTTTTCGACGTCTGAACGGTAAGTAAATCACTTACCGACGTGTTTAACTTAGAAACCAGTAAACACAACCTACCGTCCTGACAACCGATGCTGTAAATAAACAACAAAGATCAATCGCGCAAAAAAAATTATGGAAATAATAGTAAAAATGTATCCGAACAAATTCAAGTAGATCACCAGCACTGCGAATCCCAGCTTTGCATAGAATTTTAATGTAGCATCGGTGGTTCAGTGGTAGAATGCTCGCCTTCCACACGGGCGGCCCGGGTTCGATTCCCGGCCGAAGCATATTAATCGCTGCTTCGTAAACGAGAGAGAGACTCAGGAGTGAGCACACGCACGCAAGCAAGGCACATAACGAAGCAACGTATCATAACGTAACGGTCAGATCTTTTGCGTCGCGACCCCCGGTTCCAAAAAACATGCAAAAATCTGATGTTTTGAAGGGTAGACCTTAACTGTCTTTCTTGTCGGAAAAAAACCACTTTTTGTTGGCGACACTGACCTTAGACTGAACATAAATATCATAGCTGACGTTCAATATGAATGTCGTGATTTAGAACATGTGGAACAATAAATTCTAGTTAATATAAATCAAAATTCCCAGTGATAATAGTGATGGCTCAGCAGTTAGCTAACCAGGAACTGTTCCCAGTCTCCCCGTACTGCAAAAGTTACGTGAACCCCGATAAAGATAAAATAATATACAGAGACGAAAATCCTTTGAAGAAGATCGTCGTAGCAAATCCCGGAAAAATATTACAACTATGCGAAAATCTAACAGATTCCCACACTAAATATTTGGAATCGAAAGTCAACATATATTTTCAAGCCGAAACAGGTGCTCGCTCGGTGTTTTTTATAAATTTATTCAACGTATCCGAGAAAGCGACAATACAAGTAGTACAAGCTACAATTTTAGACACTCCTGTAAGATCCTGTTTGTGTGAAGACACTATAAACAACATTTTAGTGTACAAGGACAAAATGTTACGTTGCGCCGAAAAACTCGATCCCAAAATCCAACGAATGATTGAAGAAGTGACAAAAAAAGAAGGCGAATCGCAACTCGTGATAGTACCGGTGATTTCCAAAGAAGGAAGAGCCAATGCAACTAAAAGATTAATACCGTCACCGGTGTATTTAATTTGTTTCGTCGAACCTTCCCAAGACGCTTATTTCATTAAAACTTTGGTGGAAGAAACAATGTCATACTGCATAACCTTACTTTTAAACACGCGACGTTTCGAGGAAGAAACCGAGTTGAAAATCCAATGCCAAAACTTGCTTTCGGTGGCTAGAAAACTTTTTTCAAACTTAGAAGATTTAAACGAACTTCTCAAGATACTTATGAAAGAAATTAGAAGAATAACGAACTCAGAAAGATGTAGTTTATTCCTACTAGATCCAGATCAGGTGGATATTGTGGCAAAAGTGTTTGATACTTTTAATAAGGTGAATAAAAGGACTGTGGTAAGGATAGCTAAGGATCAAGGTATCGCTGGATACGTAGCAGCAACTGGTAAAACTTTAAACATCAAAAATCCTTATAAACATCCTTTATTTTTCAAAGAAATAGAAGAAGCTGGCGGGTTTAAAACCAGAAACATCCTGTGCTTCCCGATTCGCGATGAAAATGGAGTTATCGGAGTGGCTCAACTTTATAATAAAATTGGCGGTAACTACGATTATTTTGACGAGCAACTAGCGAACGCTTTCAGTATTTATTGCGGGTTATCAATTATGCACAGTATAGTTTATAAAAAAATAGAAGACGCGCAATCTAAATGTCAGTTGTCGAATAAACTATTGCTGCATCACTTACAAGTAAAAGACCAGGACATAGCTGATATTCTATTGTGTAAAGGCCATCATACAGTAGAAGATTTTGACAGCTTCAATTTCGGCGCTCGGAGGGTTATCTACACGGAAATTCCGTGCTATATACTCAAGATATTCCACGATTTAAAACTGTGCGAAGAGTTTAAAATCAAAGACGACCTTTTTATTAGATTTCTTTTATATGTGAAATACGGTTATAAGGATCTACCGTATAATAATTGGATACATGCTTTTAGTTGTACGCATTTTGGGTATTTGGCTTTGAAACATTTTAAATTAGTGGAAAAAGGGTATTTATCTAAATTAGAATCGTTGGCTTATTTGATATCTTGTTTATGCCACGACATCGAGCATAAGGGAACTAGAAATTCGTTAGAACCGCAAAGTAATAGTCTTTTAGCTAGTTTATATTCGAGTAAATACTCGGTGATGGAGCGGTATCAACTTTCTCAGACTCTTTGTATATTGAATTTAAAAGGTTGTAATTTTTTGGAGAATTTAAATACTGAAGATTACAGCAAGTGCGCGGATATGATTAAAAATATGATTCTATCTTCGGATTTGGCTATGCATTATAGGATACATTCCAGACAATTAATGATGGCGACTGAAGGTTTCAACAGCAAGAACCCCGAGCATCGTTTCTTTCTGTGCAGTCTTTTAATGACCTGCGCTGATTTGTCAGAGCACACGAAAGATTGGATTGAAACTAAAAGCGTAGCTCAACTTTACTACGCGGAATTTTTCGCGGAAAGTGATTTGACTGAAAAAATAGTGACCGGTCTAGTCGATATTAACGATAAAGAAAAACAGTCCATGCCTGTTTTGATGTTTGAATTTTTAACGGAATGTTGCATCTGCATTTTTAGGATTTTAAGTAAGTTGTTTCCTTCGGCTGAGTGTTTAGTGGATGGTATACTGACGAATATCACTAGCTGGGAGATGGCGAAGGGAGTGTTCGAAACTTTGTGTCTTGAAGGTGGTACGGCTTACGAAATATTAATTAGCGATGCTTTCGAAAACGGAGTACAGCAAGCTCTACACGATTTGACGGTAGAAGCGGAAGATACGGTTGTAGAATGATGTGTTTTTGTTGTAGATTGTTTTTTGTTTGTGTAAATTTTCGTCAACTATAAATATGTAAGAATCAATTTAAGACTTATTATTTATACTTACCAAGAACACAAAAGTTTAATAGTATATTGAACACTTTCACACTCTACACCACAGCGTTCACAAACGCACCACGAGTAGCGTTTACCCCGTATAGTCCAGTTTTTCGTCAACTATAAATATGTAAGAATCAATTAAAGAGTTATTTTAATTGAAATCTGAAGAAACTTACTTAAAGGACTTCGGAAAACACAACTTTTGGCGTTTTGAACGTTCAATTCGGACCATTTAATCCCGAGTTATTGAATCCCAAACTTGATCAACGATTTTAGGCAAACGAACAACAATATAACGAAAAAAAAAAATACCGTCAAGCAGGTCCTTCTGCATACGTCCCAGATATTTTTCAACACACCTACCATTCATAACTTATCAACAATTATATCAAATAGAAGAGAGAATGTGCGCGGAAAAGGCTCTCGGCGCTGTGATTCCGAGGGGAGGGCATGGCTGAGTATAGCAGATTATTATATGTGGCTAGAGGTTGAATCGTACCTGCATGTCGGTATTTTCTTTTTCGTTAGCTTGTTGATCGTTTGCCGAGAACCGTTGATCAAGTTTGGGATTCAATAACTCGGGATTAAATGGTCAGAATTGAACGTTCAAAACGCCAAAAGTTGTGTTTTCCCAAGTCCTTTAAGTAGGTTTTTTTAAATTCCAATTAAAATGAAAAACCGCACAGATATCTTAATTGTTACTAAGGTAAAAATTGAACCACTTTTTCAGACTAACGTCTGAGTCAGTTAAAAAGAAAAAATTGTTGATTAAATCATTGCATAAGAAGGGATAGAAAGTTCCACAAACTTAAAAGAGTGAAAGTTGAATGTTAAAAATACTCTGTAGGATCTAAGAATTCACAGCAAAACAATTTAATACGATGTTTATAGAGTAACTTTAAATCATTATATTATTAGTTATACATAAAATAGTAGAAATAAACAGTGTAGGTACTCAAGAGATGAAAAAAAATATTTTAAACACTTACATTTGGAACCATCCACGTCACAATCTCCATCCCAATACCATTTGGACTGCTCCATTTCTACCATTAACCATCACTAAAAAACCGAATTCGACCATTTCCATTTACCGACCGGCGGTTGCCACCACATTTACCACAGACCTTACAAGCATACATCACATAAATTTCCCTATATATGATACAGCCTCTAAGTCCACTACGTTAGAGCAACGTCGAGCCAGTATCGGTGAGTAGATAGAGCTATACGGTTTCTGGGACACTACTTCAAAAATCTCCGCTTGGTGGCGCTGAGAGTGGCGGCGCGCGCGTTGTAATTTTAGGCCGCCATTTTTAGTCCTGTTGTATATTTAAAAATCTGAAAAAAAACTTCGGTGAGATTCGATCCCACAACCTTCGCGTCTATAGCGAGGCATTCAACACATGCTGCCATAAGCTCTCATGCATATTATTAGCGAAGAATGGTATGGCTGCTGCAATGTTAATCCGGGGGTCGGTGTGGAGGTAATCTACGTAATCGAGAGTATAGATATACCGGGGATGGTTGAAAGTAGCGCAATAATGCTGTCAAAAAGGCACTAACACCTAACTTCGTTACTATTGGTCCGATTTGAATGGAACAAACGGCATTATGTATGAAAAGTGATGTAATTTATATATGGAGAGTATGAGCATGCGCAATAATGCTACCATAAAGGCACTATCACCTAACTTCGTTACTATTGGTCCGATTTGAATGAAACAAACGGCATTATGTATGAAAAGTGATGTAATTTATATGTGGAGAGTATGAGCATGCGTAATAATGCTACCATAAAGGCACTAACACCTAACTTCGTTACTATTGGTCCGATTTGAATGGAACAAACGGCATTATGTATGAAAGTGATGTAATTTATATATGGAG
>CAJUYI010002068.1:0-37524 GCA_910591695.1 Galerucella pusilla
AGTGGGTTCTTCTCATGTGAAACGAAGTCTACTAACGTATACTAATATACCACCCTGTATACGTCCACATAATTTTGAAATGTTTGATATAAATTACCCCCAACATATACCTTTCACATAAATGAAAGTTAGAGAGTTATAGAACTACGACAGGGGTTTGCCGGACGCTGTATATTAGGAAGTTTTATTCTAGGGATCTATTTTTTTAATTCAGCTCTCGACTCAAAATCTTGTAGGAAATGTCCAAAAAAGAATCCCTTTAACATTTGAGCTCTTAATATTGACTCTCAGTACTCACTCAAAGCGTTGAAATATTTGCCTTTTAAAATACACGAAAGCTTCGATAATTTAAAGATATTAGATTGTTCTGAAGTGGTCTTTACTATAAACTGAGCTCTACAAACGTGCACAGTGTGGCGTAGCTGTAATCTGCACCTGTGAGAAGATATCGGTCAGTCAATCAGAGTTTTGTTGAAAAATTCTCATTTTCTCAAGGTATTTTACAAACGACTGAGTTTGAGAAAAAATGTGAATGGCAGACTTGTAGGAAATTTAGTTCCTTTAAAAAAGTTTTAAAAAGCTGAATCGCTAAGATTGTTATTTGTTGAGATATGAAGCAATAACATTTTCCTCCCATGAAGTTTCTCAGAATTTCGAGTATAACTATTTATACTTGATTACTTTCAATTCCATATGAATATCTCTATATGTATACCGGGTGGTGACTCGACCTTAGGACCATAGGATTTTAACATGGGAAATCAGAAAATCCTAAATATTTGCTTCCCAGCAAAAGAGAACCTGATGAAATTTTGTGTGGACGTAAAGTACATTATTTCTGACAATCTTGCCATAAAATAATCAATGTTTAATAGCAAATAAGTTCAAAAATTAAGAAAATAAATTAAAAAAAACAGCCTGTATTAGAGTACTTGAATTTGACAGTTGCAGTCGGAGTCGGTTATAGCGCAGAGATAGGAGCAATTGGTTTTTACACGGATGGCCCGGGTTCGACACTAGCATAATATCTCTCTTTTTTTTATTCTTAATAAAATTTTGTTTTGTATAGTTTTTTAAATAAAATAATTTTATAAGTTGTTAAAATTTTAAAACGATAAAATAAATTAATCATGTTATCACAGAAAACAGATTCAATGAAACTAACTAAAAAATGAAGAATAAAAGAATAATAACTAATTGTGAGAAAATTATGCGTCTAGAGTAAATGTTCAAACAAATCACCATAATTCGCTAAACAAAAACCAAGTCTATCATAAAAATTCCGCCGCACATTTGCTAATTGTTCATTCGAAATCTTCGCACATTCTTCAATTATTTTTTGCTTGAGAGAATCAATATTGGGGTGCCTTGTTTTGTAAACTTCAGATTTTAAATGTCCCCATAAAAAAAGTCATTTGGTGCCAAATCAGGTGATCGAGCTGGCCAATGGATAGGTCCACTATGTCCTATCCAACAATTACCAAAAGCGTTATTTAAATGTAATTTGATTGCATTGGATGAATGAGCCGGACATCCCTCCTGCTGAAACCAAATAACATTGTCGCCAGCAACATTTTCAATTGCAGGTTCAATATTATTCTCTAATAAATTCAAATATTTCTCTCCATTAAGTTTTCCCTCAATGAAGAATGGACCTATGATATTAGGACCCAATATCCCGATCCAGACATTAACAACTTCACGATATTTTATCTTTTAACAACTTATAAAATTATTTTATTTAAAAAACTATAGAAAACTAAATTTTATTAAGAATAAAAAAAAGAGATATTATGCTAGTTTCGAACCCGGGCCATCCAAACCAACCACTCCTATCTCTGCGCTATAACAGACTCCAACAGCAATCGTCAAATTAAAGTAATTTAATGACAGGCTGTTTTTTAAAATTTATTTTCTCAATTTTTAAACCTATTTGCTATTAAACAGTGATTGTTTTATGACAATATTGTCAGAAATAATGTACTTTACGCGCACACAAAATTTAAGTAGGTTCTCTTTTGCTGGGAAGCAAATACTTAGGATTTTCTGATTTCCCATGTTAAAATCCTATGGTCCTAAGGTCGAGTCACCACCCGGTATAACAAATATCAATCTTATTCAACCTTTCTTGAAGGAGACCAATTTCCTACAAGTCTGTTAACCACATTTTTTCATGAATTCAGTCGTTTTCAAAATAATGAATTTGAACTTCAAAGATGAGGAGTTTCCAGCAAAATCTGATTGAGTGACTGGTATCATCTCAGATGCAGATTACAGCTATGCCACACTTAGCACTTTTGTAGAGCTAGAGTTTGTCCAACCATCCTTTGCCGTTACGTCATAATCGGTGACGTATTCTGCTGTTTTACGTATGTCTTATATTATTTGAATGTTATTTTACAATTAACCTCAAAAGTATAATTAATGACAGAATATGTTAAGAATTATTTTCGAAATTTGTCAACGGAACTGTCAAAAAGTAGCAGAATAATAGTAAAATAGTAATACTAAAATTCATCTCGATTTAGGTAAGAAATACGTTAATAACGTCATAATTCCGTCTCATCCATTTCATGAATGAGAGAGCAAGCTGGACAATGTATGACGTAACGGCAAAGGATGGTTGAACAAACTCTTCCAGTTAAAAAATCTGATAAAATTAATTATGGCTGGGATAGAGTTTGTTCAACTATCCTTTGCCGTTACGTCATACATTGTCCATCTTGATCTCTCATCCATTAAATGGATGAGACGGAATTATGACGTCATTAACGTATTTCTCAACCAATGTCGACGTAAATTTTATTTGTTACTTTTGACATCTCAGTTGTCATATTTTGTAAACAATTCTTAACATATGCCATTGATTATAATTTTGAGGTCGAGTGTAAAATGAGTTGGTTCAGCCATCCTTTGCCGTTACGTCAAAATGGATGACGTATTTTGCTGTTTTACGTATGTCTTACATTACTTGAATGCTATTTCACACTTGACCTCAAAATTATAATCAATGACATAATATGTTAATAATTGTTTTCAAAATATGAGAACTGAACTGTTAAAAGTAACAGATAAAATTTATGTCGACCTCAAATGAGAAATACGTTAATGACGTCAAAATTCCGTCTCATCCATTTCATAAATGAGGGAACAAGCTGGACAATGTATGACGTAGCGGCAAAGGATGGCTGAACAAACTCTAACACAAACGTGGTATAGTTGAAATAATACCCTTCTTGGTGTGCGTCATCGATTGTTAACACATTACGTAGGAAGAAATGAAAAAAAAGGCAGGTCTGTGATTAATCCTAATCAAAATATCACTATACCTCATTTAAAAACCAGGAGGAGTGATCTGAATGTAAGTTGGCAATTCTGTAGACCTTTGATTGGTCAGATTCCGCCCAGTTTCACACAACACTTTTTAATATTGACATCAGCTGATAGTTTTCATTTTTGATAGTTCTGACAGATAGATATACCTACTCAATTAGTCATCGCATCCGCTCTTGTTATTTTATAATTTTCACTTAGTTTCGTTGAAACTGTTCCTATTAATACTTCAGTAAGCATTTGTGTTAAATATCTGCAATTATGGCTTCTTCTACTTCGAGTACCAGCTCCTCGCTTAGTCCGGAAAAACAATGTGAATGGTGAACTTATAGGTCATTTGGGACCGTCAAAAATCAAATACATTCATATTATATCTACAATTTCTAAAGCAATTGGTAAGATTATTACTTTTATATTAACATATGGTATTGAATGCCCATCATTTTCCTTATAGGAGTAGTAGAGTCATTGGTTAATTAACTATTAAAGGAATTTCGAGGTAGAGGAACAAAATACAGTGCAGCAAATATTAGTGAAATACCAAGACTTTCGAAAAATTCTGATAAGTGAAATAAAAATGCTGTTCGAAGAACAAAAATGAGATCTATATTGGATAAAATTTTGCAAGCTTTGAAAAATTCAACTGTGTGATCCTTTGAATAAATGTACTATTTGTTTATTATATGCATTGTATTTTTACATTTTTGGAAAGATATCCTCAAAAGTCTATTGAGGTTATAAGCTATTGAAGGTTTAAAAATTTTATAAAAGAATGGGTTTTGTGAAAGTATAGTGAAAATTATGGAATTTGGAAACTAACTCATTGACTTCATTTTTATTTCATTCAGTTATTTGCTAATTTTGAAAAAGAACATCTCATCATCAATAATCAGAAATATTGATAATATGGAAAATTTGTGAGTATGTCGATATCAAATTTCTTCTGTTTATTATCTGAAACTCGGACTGTTTTTCTGGAATAGGTATCGTATCAGTATTATTCGTGTCATAAATGACTGAGTCCAGTGAAGTAGATATTGAAGACGCCATTTTGCAGGAACTGTCAAATAGTTCCAAATCTACCAGCACACACTCCTACGCCCAAGTGGACAAATATCCAGCATCTACCTCTTCTCGCTCTTCACAGGCCTCCTTTGTCCATGGAGCATCCATACTCAATCTAATCGACGGAGCAGACTCAGCTCGGACGTTGTCTAAATACTCCCCCCAAACTTCTTCACCCTCGACAACTCCGCTTCAGGCACTCAACCTCAGCCATCTGCCATTCAAATTCTGCTCTCAGGAGGAGCTTTTCATCCTCCCAAACAGAAATGGAATTCTAAGAGGACAAGTCTGATTTCTCGAAGCTAATCTGAATGGCACTGCCCCAGAAATTTTCCAACTAAAAATCCAAAACACCATTGGAGATAACAATGTGGCCTACCCCTTCACTCTCAATCTTTCTCTTCCGAAGGAAACAATCCAGGCAAAAACAACTTCTTTTTTGTCATCTTCAGGATTGACAAAAACATTTCCAAGGAAATCTTCAGTTTTCTCAAGGATTTTCGAATAAACTTCATCAGATGCTTTATCAAATGACCATCAAATCATGCCAATAAATTCATCCAGATCAATCCCTGAACAGGACTAACTCACCTATAACAGGGTAGAAGCAAAAATTTTGCTTCTGCTTTGCTTTATCCTATAAAGGATAAATTACAAGATAAAAGAAAAAAGAGCAAAACTGGAGTAATTCAAATTTGTTTAACGTTTTAAGTGAAAAAAAGCGAATGAGTAGCATTTTAAATTTGAAATTCCAACAAGTTTCAACAACCATTTTGGATTTCCTGGATTTATCGAAAAATGGATGACCCAAATCCCGTGATTGAATATTTTCGCTCACATCCTCTTAATCTTAGTCGATTACTCCGGTTTTAACGTATTTTGTGCATTTGGTGTAATTTTTGAATTATGGGTCAAAGTGGCTCTACATTCCTGGACGTGTGATAAATTCCATTCAATTATATCAAGAAAAACACATGAAAACAGCAAATTGGTACAGATTGCTCCTCTTCAAACAATGCATTTTGAAATCTCATTTGAATTCGCAAAAACATACACAGTCTAGGCTGTGCACAAATATCGCTACAATGTTACACTTTGGCAGATACAGGGATAAATAGGAAATAGCCACGCCCATCAATGCGCGTTACTAGATGATGGTAGTGGGGATTAGTACGGTCCTCAAATCCTCATTATGAGACGTTTCCGACGAAATAAAAAAGACAGCGATGTGGAATTTCCTCAAATTCCCCCTAGCACCACAAAAGCATCAACAATAGTCTTCCAGTTCCAGACATACTTTGGAGACGCCCTCGAGCATAACCTAACCACGTCCTCTTAAGGAAACCCCTGTTTCATTACCTGCAGTATTCAGTCATATAATACTTGGATTCGCCCGATTTTCGCGATACGTGTAACAAATTCCGATCAATTATATCATAAAAAACACATGGAAACAGCAAATTGGTACAGGTTTGCTCCTCTTTAGACAATGTATTTTGAAATTTCATTTGAATTCGCGGAAACAGTTTAGGGTGTGCGCAAACATCGCTACAATTTTACACTTTGGCAGATACAGGGATGAATGTGAAATATCAATGCGCGTTACTAGATGATGGTAATGAGGTTTAGTACAGTCTCTCAAGCAGTATACTTGCCTATAGGTGCAATTCTGTTAGCAAATGTTAAATTTTAACGCACAGTTAAAAATAAGACAATCTTCTAACCCATTTTTGCTAGTCTGTATGCATATTAAGTTTCAAAGTACGGAAAACTCTTTATTGGATACCATACATGTTAAAATTTTAATCAAAACCTGTTAGGAGTCCTGCTATCTTCCTTAGCCTACTCCTTGGTAGTTCAATGGCTGCCCTGGCGTGTCCATCAGTCCATCCCTTCAGTAGAAGTTTGGATTGTCTAGGACCCGTCTCCTTGCGTATTCTTTGTTTTGTTAGGCCCAGGGTCGGGCCCGGGCCGCAGAAAGGAGCTGCCGCCCCTTCCGCAGCCAGTGCATCCGCCATCTCGTTGCCTTCAAAACCAGAGTGGGCTGGAATCCATTCTAGCCGCACCACGTTCCGCCTTGCAAGATTAGCAAGTAGTTCTCGACATTCGTTAGCAAGCCCTGAGTTGCCGGTATACCCACTCAGGGCTTTAATTGCTGCCTGAAGGAATCCGTGAAGGAATCCGTGAAGGAATCCGTGAAGGAATCCTCCAATATTTAGTTAAAGGTTTGATATTTCATTATAATTTATTCATCACTTATTATTGTCAGACATGGATTCACCTTAATTGTTCAATAAGATAATGTTTTTTCGCTCTACATTTTCAGTGTGATAAGAGAAGCTGGAGACTGTCTATCACAAATGATGTTATTCACAATTTGCCAGTAGCTGGATTAACAAAAATGAAGATGCTTCACTCAATAACAAGTCGTGCTTCATAATTGAGTACCCATTATTTTCCAGCGATTCCAAGATTAGAAGTACCAGAAAAAAGCAGAATATCTAAAAATTGTTGAACATAGGAGTTAAACTAGTTCCAGGCCAGTTACGAATCTCTGCAAATGAACCGAGCTTTGACATTGTGTTGGGGAAAAGGAACCATAACCGGTAACTTGAATTCAACCGATTATGAAGGCGTACCCGTTGTGAATTCGTTAATCAAAGAGACGTTACCATTTGGAATAAGCTGAGAAGTGTCAGATGTTTCAATAAATACAATTGCTGGCAATGAGAAGGAGAAAGTTGTGAATATATTGCGGAGAGTTTTTTCACCAAGACCTTCTTGTGCTGCTGTTTTGGCACATGGCTCCAGTACGTCTAATGTTTAGGTTGAATCCACCGAGATGTAAAAACCCGTGAAGTGGTTTTTGATATTCCAAATACTTGAGAAGGACCCACTTAAGGGCTACTCTATTATAATTTGCTAGGGTTATCAGTTTTTGTAGGCAGTTCCAGGTCAGTCTAGATCTAATCTCTAATGAAGACATGCTAAAAACTCCAGTGCTGCATGACTATGAGTTTAGGGATCTAGAAGAGGAAACTGCGGAACACATTGTAAGCCAGTACGACTACTTACCTGATGAATGAGCGACTTTCTGGTACTAGGCGATAGGAATCTATAGTAAATAATCTATGTAAAAGGTTCAGTCCACAGGATAATTGGCTATATGCTCGAGAATTGAGTCTAGATTCAGAGGATTACAGTAGATCTAAGAAGGTCGCAGTGAAATTAACTAATTAGTTACCCCATTAGATCTCATATTTATGTGTATAACTGATGCGTAAAATAATTGAGTATGTATAGTACATTCAATAGCCCTCTTGGTAGAAGCTCCTTTTTTTAGCTGGAAATACTTGAGAACTTTTAAAACGCTGAAATTTTTTCCGTGTATTCGACCACATTTTTGTATTATTCAAATGAATTTAACAAAAATATTAATATTCACTTATTTTTATGGATAATAATTGATAGAAAACAACAAAGTACATAACTGACGAGTCCTGTCAGTGGGACATTAGAAAAAGACATGAGACACTATATTGCTGCTACGAAAGATACCTCTGCATCCTATTTTGTATTATGTAATCTCTCCCGATTAATAATGGGTCGTAATCTTAACATCAACGTATGACATTTTTTGATTCAAAGATTAGGGTTAACGTTTGTAATACATTCAAACGGTTCATAATAGTAATTATTTGATTAGGATCCATCACAAACCTGCATTGTTTCACATTTTTTTCGACGTAATGTGTTGAAGGTACATTGACAATCGATGACGCGCACCAAAAAGATTATTATTATATGACCTCTAGTCAATATTCTGCTTAGACATTTGTTCGGCGGAAACCGCTTTTGTTTGGCCAAAAATATGATGCAGAGTAATCTTCGATTATGCTTTGGTGGAATATATATGGGTATTTGTTCATGCGGATATGGAATAATTGATAATATGAAAGCTTCATATCACAAATGTTGCATTGAAAAAACCAGAAGAAAGAAAAAGTAATTTATCAATGATAAATAATTGGTTGATATTTTTGTTGACTGGTTTTGATTCTACATTCTGTTCAATGAAATTATTTCCACGAAGTAGGTAGATATGATAACAGCTTGAGAGAACTATATTTTCTCCAAAACCATTATTATCGTTAAACAAAAGCTGTGTTTATACAACACTGGCGTCGTATTCAATACTTAACTACCCGCAAATTGGTAAGTTTGAAGTTACAGCCAGTGTAACGTCTGATCGCCTTGCATAAATTCCATCTTATCATGTTGAATTTCCATCAAAGCGAACAAGTAGTTTCAGTTAACTGACTTTTGGTTGTTTTTCAACAATAGCTTAGATCTTATCAGAAATTAAATTGAAATTGTGGGAAAAAAAAAGGAAAAAATTGAGGTGAGAACTTATATAGGTATTCCAGGTTATTGCATAGTATATTGATTTGTTCTATTTTTTTATGTTTCTTATAGATTATGATGGTTTACTTTCAAATGGAAATCCTTCAATTGATTATTATAGTTTATTTATCTATACCTCCCTGAATTGTACTGTCTCTCTCAATGACTGTATCCACAAAGTTAAACTACCTAATTGGATATTGGGAAAACGACAAAATTGAATTGCTTCATTTTGAACTCCTTTGATTCTAACAAACAAAAGCAAAATTACGGAGCACGAGCACGAATTGATTGAACTGGTCAAAAGTGTTTCGAAAGCTTTGTCTACATTGAAAGAAAATTCTAGCTGAAATTATATATTTCAAGCACCTTTATAAATAATTCAAAATAGGATATCAAGTGGTCAGGAAGGTAAGTGGATTGCTTTTTTTCAAGACCGACCAGAAAATATACACTTCTGGACAATTTTTCGTCCAGAAAAATAGGATATCAAGTGGTCAGGAAGGTAAGTGAATTGCTTTTTTTCAAGACCGACCAGAAAATATACACTTCTGGACAATTTTTCGTCCAGAAAATAACGTTTTGACGATCTAGACCGGAAAATGGACGTTAAGGACCAGAAAAAGCTTTTGCTGGTACCTAGCTTGTCCTGAAAAACACTACTTTCCGGTCTTGTAACGAAAATTACCATTTTAGAATACACTTTTCATTTTTTATTGTATTGTGATATTTGTACATAAATAACCATCCATATAGGTACTATTTTTTTGATAGATAGATAATTAGTTTTTCTCACAACCACTATGCAAAACGCGCTTTTCTACCCAAACTTTTATACGCAAAGAAGGCGATTGCTTAATTATATTGATAACCGTTGGGAAAGTAATGCGAAATTCCTTCCAAACACAAACCGACAATTATTGTCGAATTTTCCACTGGAATTATTTCCCGAATTGCGAGGATCTATACTTTGCTTGCGACTTGGTCGGTAATAGTACTGCACGAGCTTCTCAGCCTTTTTGGAACAAATCACCTGAAATTTCAATTATCCCCAAGCTTCCATTTCTCACTGATTAATAAATTTGATGAATATTCACAAACTTGTCAAAATTTGCTTTTCATATTTGATTTCGTATGGAAAAATAGTGGTCTGTACAACTAGTGCGCAAAGCGTCACTTTTCCACCAGCGCAGACGTTTGTGGCACGAGCCGTAAGGCGAGTGTCGCAAATCTAGCGAGTGGGAAAAGTGATTTGCGTACAAGTTGTATACAATATTTTTCCTACAACCACATTTATTAATGGACGAAATACAGTAATTTATATAGTTATTTCAATTAAACAGAAAGAACTTGCAATATGAAAATAGATAGGAAAATCAGTTGGATGTATAATTAATTGTAAAATTTGAACCTCAGGTAGGTAACAAATTTTCGGTTTCAGCTCGAGCCTTTTCAATAATATCTGAACGAGTATTTTCAATGTCCGAATTGGACAACTCAAAATATAAATTATCTTAATCTTGGTTAATGTTTTAATAATTAATATATTAAAATAAATAATGAAATAAATCGTTTGCTCACTTTTCGTTTGAATTTGAAAATTGTACACTAATAAGAAATTCACTATTAGGTTGAATTGTCAAAAAAGTTGACAGGTCATAGGTAGCTTTGTTTAACATTTCAGTGCCAAAAAGTGCTATTATTTTATACCGCAGTATAGAATAATGGCTATTTGTATAACAAGGAAGCAAAATGCTACTTTTTCACTCCGAGGATAAAGTTTACCGACCGAGAGAATAAATTTACCGCTTCCACGCTAACTTGCGCTCTAATTGACAAATAAACACCGCCATATAAAAATAAATTGAAAGCAGTTTGTTGTCACTGCTTGTGGAAACCTGCCTGATATAAACCGTATCTAGTGGAAGGTGGTTGATGAGGTATATTCACCAGATGTGGGGGTTTGCCTTAAACAGCTGGCCAAGTGGAAGGTGACCACAATAAAAACCCTCCAAGTCAAGGTAGAGCAGCATATGCCGAGAACTGCGTGGTCAAGGGGAAGCTTGATCGTTAATATGCGAACTCTGGATACCTGGGGATATCCAGTTTAAATACCCTCACTCCTGCATGCGGGGCTTTGCAGGAGTGGACCTTGTGCTTCCCTAGCTACTCGTGGGATCAACCATGGATGAAAAAAAAAAAAAGAAACCGAGCGGGCATGCACCGCAACCGGGCACAAGTCGGATCAATGTATCCACAGTGCGCAAAAATACAGAAGCATCTTCCTCACACGCGAGCAGACCTCGTGTTAAGGAAGTCAGAGAAAAACAGGAGAGGAGAAAGGCAGGGGCACCTATACCCTCAACCTCCTCAACTGGTGGAAGTCTCCGGGAGAAATCCTGGACGAAACAGAAGACCCCCCCTCCTTCCTGAACTGGGTAAACCCGGAGGAAGGGATGATCCACTAAGGCGTGGACTTAGTGGAGCAGGGGTAAGATGGTATCTTCGCTTCCTTGAACAGGGACTTGCACCGGAGGAAGCAAGAAAGAAGGCTACGGAGCGCAGGAAGCAAGGAGAGGAGAAAAACATCCCTCCTGAAGCAGAAAAACGGGAGCGGGAGATGGCGACAGCCCTAACACCGCAAGTACAGGCGAAAAAGAAAAAGGAGGATAGAATAGCCATACCTTCTTCAACTGGCAGCTATGCAGCTGCAGCAAAATTGATAAGAATGGCAGTTCTCCCCAAGGCGTACCCTGAGACTACTGAGGGTAGTCTCAGGGACGACCAAACCTTGCTGGAGAACGTAATAATAGAAGAAATGTATGCAGGATGGGAACACAAACTCCAGTTTAGTGGCATACATTTCAGACCAGGAGTCGTTCTAATCGACTGTGAAACACCACAGACTGCAGAATGGCTCCGGCTGGTAGTACCACAGCTGGAGAGCTGGAAGGGAGCAGAACTGACGGTGTGCCAGGGAGACGACATCCCAAAAATGACCACCGCCACGATCTTCCTCCCAAGAAGCAAAGGCGTAGAGGAAAGTAAGCTTCTTCGCTTGATTGAAGCGCAGAATGAGGGTTTGGAAACAAACCAGTGGAATGTCCTTAACCTAAAAGAAGAGGGCAAAAGCCTCGTCTTGAGGCAGGAATAGATAATCTATCCTGCCAAAAAATCAAGAACAACGGGTTCACCATCCATTACCGGTTTGGGAAAATACCCGTACATGGCCTCAGAAAAGCAGAGGGAAGTAACAAGGAAAAGATTTCCATTTCCTCCAAGGCCAGTGGCGACTCGAGTAGTGTAGAAAGCCTACACATCACCAAACTCCTTGGGGAAGAGTCGCCACTGACCGATGAGAAAATGGAGATTGCGTCGGAGGAAGGGGACAGTACTCTTTCACAAGAGGACATCACCCTGACGAAAGAGGGAAACACCCAAGGAGACAACCAACAGGATGGTGTGAATCAACTTAGCTCAAGTTAATGCTCACCATGCCAAAGGAGCATCAGCGGTGATCACAAGATTGTTCACCAAGGACCAATGGGGGTTGTGTTCAATCCAAGAACCTTAGGTTAATAATAACCAGGTAAGAGAATTAGCATGTAAAGATGCTAAAATAGTATATCACACTGGTAGTGATACACCAAGAACGTGTATTATGATGAAGAACAATATTAACTATTTTTGTCTTTCAGAATACATGACTCGAGACCTCGTTCCAGTTCGAGCATACCTCGAACACAAGAAGGAGGGCAAAGAAATAGTGATAGGATCATGCTACTTTGAGGGAGATGGGCCTGCACCACCCCCAGAGGTACAAAAGCTGGTGAAGTACTGTGAAGAGAAGAGACTACTTCTACTTCTAGCATGTGATGCCAATGCACACAATACCGTTTGGGGCAGTAGCAACACCAACGAAAGAGGTGAGCAACTTTTAGAATATATCCTTAATAAGAACCTTAATATCCACAATATAGGGAATACCCCTACATTTGTAACAAGGGTAAGGCAAGAAGTTTTAGATGTCACACTGGCAACACAGGATCTAAAACATATAGTAAAATATTGGAGAGTATCGGGTGAACCATCACTCTCCGATCATAGTATCATAACATCCAAGTTAGAACTAGGCATACCTGAGATAAGCCTCAGGAGAATTCCAAGAAAAACAGACTGGGACAAACAAGAAACTGTAATATGTACATTTTTGGACATAGAAGGAGCTTTTGACAATACTCCACATAAGGCAGTCAGAAGAGCATTGAACAGCACAACATCCAAATGGATGTCGGAACTGCTCACCACAAGAATAGCAGAGACGAGGACGAGCAAAGACATTGTCTCCATCTGCACTACCAGAGGATGCCCACAGGGAGGAGTAGCATCCCCATTAATGTGGAGTCTGACGGTTGACGAACTCCTGTGTGGTTTGACGGATCTCGGTATATCTTGCCAAGGATATGCCGACGATATTGTCATAACAGCCAGGGGAAAATTCGAAAACACCCTTTGCGATAATGTACAAAAGGGTCTGAACTATACAAATAGCTGGTGTAGGCAAGTGGGACTTAGCATCAACCCCACTAAAACCATCCTGATAGCCTTCACTAAGAAAAGAAAACCCAACCTCAAAACCATAAAACTTGATGGGAACGAGATTGAATGGAGACAAGTCAAGTATCTAGGTTTAACTTTAGACAGTAAACTCCTGTGGAACAAACACGAAAAGGAGATTATATACAAGGCAAAAATGGCTATAATGGTGTGCAGAAATCTGGCAGGAGCAAACTGGGGCTGTAACCCAAAAATCCTAAGCTGGATATACACTGCCATAGTGAAACCAATCATCACTTATGGAGCCATTGCCTGGTGTAGTAGATCTAGCCTATTGACGACGAGAGAAAACCTCTCCAAAATTCAAAGACTAGCCTGTATATGCATCACAGGAGCAATGAGAACATGCCCAACGGCAGCCATGGAAGTGATTCTCAACCTCACCCCTTTACATATGGTGGTGGAAAGTGTTGCAGAAACAACAAGATGCAGACTAAGTAGAGAAGGAATCAAAAAACCGGGTCTCGAACCCGGTATGTACGGATCAGAAACAACACTATGCGGCGCCTGTGCTCACTGTGCTACGGGACCACATTATTATACTAATAGTATAAAACGTATATAGGTATGTTACTGCAATACAAAATTAGTAATACATTATTGTAAACAAAAATTAATAAGTTTAAATGTTGTATTCACCTTGGTCATTAAGTATTTCTGGTCTGATGCTCGACATTTTTTTCGAAAACTAACACAAGAGATTCAAACTGTCATAAATCACACGAATCTCCTAGAAACTGTCGAAACATTCTACAGAAAATCTGCCTACTTGATGGTTATTTTAAAATCTAGATTTCCATTGGTCAGTTCAATAATGAAAACCAGTGTTATAATAGGTATCACTATGAAACTGAAAATTGGCATTTGATTAATAACTTACAGTATAGGAGTAGAAAAGGCTTATATTTACAATCATTTTTTGAAATTTGTAAATTTTGACATCTTGTTCCAGTTTTTTCAGGCAGTTTTGAAAACTGATTTTCCTATTAATATCCCCTAATCGTATATACAAAACAAAAATAGCCTTATATTATAAAATAGTATCAAAATAACATCAATAACAGTAAATTAGTAGGTAATACACTTCCAAATGAACGAATCAACTTAAGTAAAATTGGAATTAAAACTAACAACACCTTGTATTGCATGCATGACAATACAATGGAGCGAAAGGCTGGCGAGAGGTGGGTGTAAATTTTTGGTTCCCGCATGACGTAACTGCGCGGCTCGGAGGCAATTCAACCGTCCGTAGCTAACATGATCAATTGCAACAAGAAAGCTATTATCCGTCTCTGAAACCGACTAAAAAAAACCTAACTAACAAGTGGAAAAAAACATGACCTTGAAATGTAATACTTTAGGGTAAGGTGTTTAAAAAGAAAAAATAGAAAAATTGTATTTGTTACACGATTTTTGATAAGATTACAAACAAATTGGGGTGGAGGAAAAAGCACCCCCGCTGTAATTTTGATACTGAGTCCACTAGCCCTAGAAAATCAGCTACTGATGATGGCCAAGCGCGTTCGCGATTTCTTTGGGAATAATCGGGAATTTTCTTAGGCGTCGGTCTCACAGACGCCGTGTTAGCTATGGAAAGTTAAAGTAGAAATCAACATACCGTGAGTAAGTGTATCGTGGAAGTATTGATACGTTGCTTCATACCTCCTCCTTGATTTTTCTGACAGCAGCGACAGACAAGCGATATTTGCCAATTCTTCAATAATCATTCGGCTGTTATAAAAATCAATAATTTCTATTCTTCTCAATTTTTGATGATAGACTGACAGCTTGACTTTGTTGATGATATAACAATTCTTATGACGCTATAAAAAACGGTATAAGCTGTCTATAATCCCATGCGAAAAGTATCGAATATAATTTATTAAAATCCAAGAAAAAATTCTGCGAGAAGGGGGGAAAATCTTATGTACTTCACGGGTTGTGAGTATATATTTACTACTCTTGAACTTCATTGCCAGATATCGAGTTGCGGTTTTCTGCATTGTGTTGAGGAAGGTCACAGAAAAGACTGGGAAAAATGTGGGTCAGCACTTTTTTGAAAAACGCCCTCTGGGCCGGAAAATGCATTTTCCAATTGCATCATTACTTGCACCATTATGGGAACGATTGGAAACTCGGAAAAATCGCTCGGAAATCGTTACTCGGGCATAAGAATTACCCGGGGGTGCACGGGGGTGCGTGTGGTGAATTGGGGGAGGAATGGCAGCGTGCATGAAAATCACTCCAAACTAGTTATTCGGGGGTTGTCGGAGATGCTGAATTCAATTCTGGCATTGGAATTACCTGGGGGCGATAAGGGGCGCCTCTGCAGGGGTCTTCGGGGGTCATTCTGTGGGAAATTGCATAGTCCATTGGAAGCGCTCCAAACTCGTTACTCGGCATCCCCGAAAACCCCCGTTGGCGTTTTAAGCTGCTATCCATGAAGCAACAGTTTTCATCTATTTTCACTTGTTTTAAAGTCTCTAAGTTAACACAAAAATCCTGAAGCAATTGAACAGCAAACAATAACAATGGAAATATTAACAATAGTATCATTAGTCTCAGGTTCAACTGGCCCAATTTAAAACGATTGAACCGTTTATATCGTTGAGGAACAAGTGAACAATTCTTTCCAGAATAATTTCAGCTTTCAAGATAATTGTCCGTTAGAACAGTGTTATAGCAGTAACATTAATTTAAATTTGGCATACACCAGCTGCTCTTCGATTAATATATTTTTGTAGAATATTCTTCAATTCAGAGTGAAAATAAGACAAGGTCTATCTAAATTGAATCCAAGTGACAATTTACGACCATACCTTCATTTACCAACATTAGGTACCAAAATATCCATCCGGTTAACGCTATTTTTTTGCGCGTCATGACTTGAAGAGAATTTATGTTGATTAAAATGGTGAAAATGTAATAGAAATCCTCGCGTTACGGATGTTGAAACGTTGGAGTTTAAGCTTCTGAAAATGAATATACACAAGACTTTCTTTTTGCTCAAATTCCTAGTGGATTATTACGAGGGTCATTCCGGGATAACACACACCAAACATTTTTTTCATTTTCTTTTCGTAGTGTATCATATTCTCCATTACCTCGCGCATGGCCTCACTTCGACCATGAGGAGACAATCTGTGTTTTGTTTCATTTGGTCTTCACACTTGTAAGCTTTTTACCGGATTTGATTATTTCTCTCTTCGGAATAATAATTCATGGGTTCTTCAATAAGTGTCTTTTTGTTTAACTATCCAATTGAAAGTTGATACTCAAATGTTTTCCTGTTGAAAACGTCCGCTTATGCTTCACCTACTACATTCAAGCATTCTTTCATTGCTGCAATCCATTATATTGTTCCAACTTCTTCATTACTATGATTTCAGTGATAATTTATAATTTGCACAATTAACCTCTATAACGGCTTATTTCTAATATTTCCAATGCATTTCATTAATATTTATCACATCTTTATAGTTGTTATAAATCATATTTGATACTAAATTCCGTATTATTTTCATCAACCTGTTACTTCGTTATTTTAACAGTGAAACTGTGTACAAATCTTATGCGACATTCCGTATATATCAACTTTAAAACTAGATATTCAATGACGATACCTCCAATGCCACCTTGGGGACAAGGTATTCGATATTAGTGGAATCTGTTGAGTCGTACTAGAAACTAATGTGAGGAGATCCAGATACGATATTAGGATAAGGCAGTATCTCAGGTTTGCGTAGGAGAGCGGAACGGTCATTTTTAATGGTGATTTTGTGGTAAAAGGTGTGAAGCACCCAAAGTAGTTTCAAAAATGAGCTCGGCACCGGAGCGGGCATATACAGCAGGACGAGCAAACATGAAGGAATCGTCTCGCTAGGAAGATATACATTGCATGTGCAATGGTAAATAATATGAGAGCCTACAACAACAGGCAGATCAGGATCTACAGTGACAGTCAAGCTGCCCTTGAAGCACTTCAGAGCTATAGGGTGACATCTCGGCTAGTATGAAATGCGGCGAAGAACTCAGAAGACTGGCGACTTGGAACAGTGTCACACTGGAGTGTGTCCCAGGTCACAAAGGAATCGCCGGCAATGAAAAAGCTGACGAACTCGCAAGAGTAGGATCGTCAAATCTGATGAAAGGACCCGAACCTGCAGTGGGCATTCCCCAGATGCTTAACGAGGTCATGGTTGAAAGGGTGGGTGAAAAAACAATACAATAAACACTGTAAGAATAGGTTCAGGCAAATAGATGGGAAAAAATTTATAAAAGAACCATCAGAAAAAGTAGCGGAAGAGCTGCTTTCAATGAGCAGGAACAAATTACGCACCATAACAGGGCTACCTACTGGACACTTTCCCACAAAGGAGCACCTAAGCAAAATAGGGAGACCTTACATGCAGGAGATGCAAAAAGGATACCGAAACAGCTCTGCATATACTAAGAAACTGTGAGTCGCTGGACCACAGAAGGCCGAAACTGTATGGCAGAACCCAAATGACTCCAGAAGACTTCTACAACCAACCAGCAAAGAACCTGTATGAGCTAATACAGGGAACGGATTAGCTGAATAGGTTGTAGTCAGAACACTAGGAGTATCCACAATAAGCCCAGGAGGCTGAGGTGGTGCCGGTGAAGGGACGGCTCCTTTAAAAAAAAAAGTTTCGAAATCTTTGAATTTGGCAATCATCCATGCTTGGGAATTATTTTTAAAACTACCATTTGTAAATAACCATTTTGGACAAAATAAATTCGTGTAAGATTTTCTGAGGTAAGATAATGGTATTTGGAGTATACTATCAGATCCATCCCACCTGGTGACTCTAGTAGCTTGTTAGTTGGAAGCAGTCAGTAAACCAGAAACCCCTTATATAAGGGTAAGTGTTTAGTATAAGTATACTTTTTATATGGATAGCAACACTAGATGTGATAGCATTTTATTCTTAATATTACTTAGTTTGGTTTTGTATCACGGGAACTTAATAATGGTGAATAAAGTTTGTTGATTGTATTATTCTTATTTTTTTCTTTGTTTATTTTTCTCAGCTTTGCTCAAATGATTACTTGGGCTTAAGATTAACTTTTGGTTCACTGTAAATGGAAGAAATAGAACATAAATTAGGAGGAAGAAATATATCACCACGTTATTTTGATAAGTTGAATTCAACGTATCATGTCACCATCTGGGTAATATTTCAAGTATTAAGGAGTACAATATTTCCAATCATTTTAGTTTCTATGCTTTTTTTATCAATTTTCTTAATTGCTTGTTATGGTGGAGACAAATAACTCAGGCAGTGCTTATATTTAATTCAAAATTATTTTCACTTTTAACTTAATCGATGATTAATTATTGGTGAATAATTACCTGATATTCCGTTGAAATTTCCATATTTATTTCGATTTTATTAACTGTTAATTATTTTTGGGAGCTGGGAGTGAATAAAAATTTGGTTTTAAATGTACATACGTACTTATAATGTACTTATAGTGAATATTGGGCAAATATTTATACGATATAGGTACTCTTTAGGGTTTTTTTCGTTGACATCTGGAGCTGCGAACATTGTTGGATACGGCTGGTTCCTTCCTATAGGGTTCATGGAGTTTTCCTGGCATCATATTTACAACAATTATTGGCAGTTGGGTATGCTGGCACGTGATGGAACGCGCATAGAGTACCTACATCTTTCAGCAAGTCTTGCTCCACCAGGCATAGTATATGAACATAAATCAATTTCGCTCTGACCTATGCCTTGTTAAATATTATTAGATCTACATTAGAATGAATATAATCACATTATATCGTCCGCTTTTCACTGTATATGTATAAAGTGTCAAGTTCATATTATTATTTACCATTGAACTTAGTAAACATACGTGATAAACTTGACAATAGCCTGGCTCTATTCATTGTTTTCTTCTTCCAAGTTTATATATGCTGCTATCAATTTCTAGGAGTTTACTTCTTATTTCATGCCAGAAGGTATTACAAACACTATAGTGTTGGAGCTATCTAATCATATATGAGTTAAACGGGCCTATGAACTATTGAATGGCAGTAGTAATCTAATCCAATTATTTTATATTATCTAAGGGGTCATAGTCTAGTCAATATGTGCCTTTCCAATCAATATTCTTTACCTGCCTCGGAAAATTGTGATCGAGGTGTCATAAGATTTGTCATCGCATCTATAAACTTTTTGAGACATTTGGAGTGGCACTTGCAACAATTAACAAGTTATGAACAATTTGGTGAAAAACGTGGTTTGATTATTTGCGAATATCTTGAAAATTAAAATTTTCCAAATTCGGAAAAATATTCAAAAATAAAAACAAATTCTAGATGAAAGTACGACTTGCCGGCATTGTAGGGCCAATATTGATAATATTGCCAGAGGTTTGAAAATACAGTCGAAAACGGGGTCCCGCTTCTTTAAGGTTAAGCTCCATTTGAGAACTGGAAAAATTCAGGCACCTACCGTGGAGATCAATAAACAATACTCCATCGACTAAAAATGATCACCGCGATTCTTCAATTAGTTATCTATTAGTTGATTAACAACTTTTTCGTGCGATCGATCTTCTTTGTTTATTTACACTTACAGCATCGGTTGTAGGGTCGGTAGGTTGTGTTTACTGGTTTGTCTAACACGTCGGTAAGTAATTTAATTAACGTTCAGACGTCGGTAAGTAAATTACTTACCGACGTCTCAGCCCTACATACATTTAAGTGGTCCTACATAGTATATTACATCATTCATTACCGTTCTTGATACTCAATATACTATTATAACACGGAAGTTGAGACTGCGATAATTGTTTAACTTGGAATTGTTTCCCCTATTTTAAAAAGGCTTAAAAATGGAATCTCGTTAGAAAAATTGAAAATTTGACCATTCTTACTTTGTTATTCACTCAGGTTGAAAATTATCAAGCTTCGACTTAATCTTAGGAGTGTAATTCAATGTCCTTCGTGGCATATCGCCAGGAGAGTAGTTGTTGTTTCTTAGTGAACGGTCTGCTTTTTGATGTAATTATCAAATTTATGAGGCGTTATAATAGTATTGTACTATAATTTTTGACAACTATAGTCAGAACCATTCGGAGCTCGGCCTTGAAACATCGATACGTTATTTTCTACTACGATGGTCCCAGTGAAAATTCGAGTTCTCCCAATTAATTGAATCAGTCTGACCATATTTTTTTTCTTCTAAGAAATTTTTTTGGAACTGTCGTATATGAAATAACTAAGAATTGTACCGCTCAGATTTGGTGGGAATCTCGAGCTATCTTCCATTATCAAATAAACCATATTGGGAGATAATTTCAAAGGTCTCATGGAATCCTCTTGAACAAAAAAATATTCCTATTGACGAATGAGAAGGCTTTTGAAGTTTTTGTTAACAAAAACTTTTCAAATATGGATGTAATGCTCACACCAATACATGCAATTCACACTCAACTGGAACACACAGTCCTTCCCTTGTACACTAAACTGTTTTTGTTAAGACTGGGCCAGTTGATGGTCATTTATCTTTTGTATTAATATTTTTTCGTATAGAGGATGTTTTGGGGAGAATAAATTTCAATTTTTTGCTTGTACCGTGAGGGTAGCGGTGAACGCATGAAAATAAAAGGGAGTTTTTGTCATGTTTGTGCATGTATGCGGAGATTTGAAAATTTAATTTGACTGTCTTCGGAGCTGATGAATATTTACTGTCGGTTTTATAATTGAATTCATCTGATAACGCTGGGGCGAGAAGGAAAAAGAAAAACCAATCTGCGGTCCTTATCAAAACTGCAAAGTGCTGTATAAATATAATACTCTAACTAAAACTGTAGATATTGTTTAGATTCAACCTATATTTACTCTAAATGATTGAGAAATTTGGAAGAAAACATCTATTTTTGTAAAAAGTCTCAAGATAATATTTTTCGGATTTGGATAGAATAGTTCCACTTATAAATACGAAGAGCTATGAACACCTGACTCATTGAACGAAGAAAAAAAAGCAGGTGCTATGATCGTGAACGTATGCACAATGTTACATAAATTGATAATGTTGTACGATGCTAGAATACAGAAAAGTAGTGGCACGTACTATATAAACGGCACATGAGAATGAGATATGGTTACAAAATATACCCAATCTAGTGTAAAGGTTTCAGTTCATAAGTTACCAAGAGATGGAAACATTTCCAGTATTTCCGAATTTTATGCTTTGGAAGCTGTTGGTGAATAAAATATATACATGTGTGATAAATCTTGGATATATGAATAAGATCAAACAATAAAATCGATTGTATGAGTCACGTGGAACGTTAGTTCTAGGGAATTCAATGAAAAACAAGCTGTTATGAGATCGTTAATTCCTGTCTTTCAAGATAATCCAATCAATAAAATCCTTTATGCATTCCAAAAATACTGATAATACAACATTTCCTACTGTGTGTGCTCTCCTCACCTGGATAAAAAATTCGGATTATTTAAATTTGGAAACTGGTCGGTGAGGAATAGATGCTCCATGAAAGGATGATACGAGAAACAGAATCTCAAATTTGTACTGCCCAGGGGTGGTGATAAAAATTTATTTTTCAAGAAAAAAATGAAAAGTTCATTTTCAAGTGAATTTTCACAAAAAGTACATTTCAATAGGAATCTGAACTAAAATAAAACTTTATAAAGGTACTACAATCGTATGATTGATTTTAGTCACTATCTTCATATTCTCATTGAATTGATCATCGCTCTTATGAAAACGTCTCTATTCGATAAACCGGATGAAGCAATGGAAGCTTCTGTACAAGTTTTACGTCACAATAGGAAGCAAATAATGCAAATCAATAATTCTTTGTTGTATGCAATTTGAAATTTCATGATCTGTTAAAGATTTTGTCACTGGAGGTTCAGTGAGCTCATAATTCTGCCAATCTACCAAGCCAATATAATGTTTTGCCTAAAAATTGACTGTCAGCACAGTAAATATCCTTGAAGAGTTTGTGACTTCTCATGTTAAATTTTTTCTAGCTATCATAATACTTTCCAATTATAGCTCTTACACTTCATTTCGTCAGTCTTACATCGTTAACAAAATATTATCGGGAGGGCCAGAGACTCCACTTCGTTAGATAACTGGAGCGATTATATCTTTCAGCAACTATAGCATGAACCGAGATGGAACTATTGAATTATGCGGATGTTTTGATCCACTGGTACAAGATGGTTTCAGTTTTATTATGATACCACATAGGTGAATGAACTTTCATAACAAATGTTGCTAGAGTAACCAGATTTTCAGAAGTGAACTAATTTTCCTAGAGAACGATTTGCTTGGCTAGTGAAACATTCTCCCAAATCGATCGCTCCAAAAATATTCAAGAGATATTGCTGATATGTACTTAAATCAGTACTTGTGACAAACGATAAGCTGCTTTACATATTTTTAAATTTTACCGGTGGTAGGTTTTCGCTTTTCTGTATAGCTTTCCCAACAGGCCCCGCAAAAGCTCGTGGACCATTTTTTGTTGTTCCATCCAAACGGTCGAACAGATGCCTCAGTGGATGTTCGTCAGTGCGCAGGACATAAATGATTCATTGCAGTGGTGTTTGCATTTGCACTTCCAAAAGTAGTATCAGGCCACCTTTTTGACCGGTATTTATCACATTACCGTCATAGCCATCTTATTTTTTATGAATCTATAAACCTCCTGGCAAAAAGAGTAAAAACCATGAAATGACTCATGTTCTCTTTGCTGATAACTTCACGTAGGAAGAGCGGAGCTGGAAGTTACGATTCCAAATGACATGAAGTTTTATAATACAAATTGTGGGTATTTTCCGTATGTTCCCTATGGCAATATTTATTCTTTTTTCTCTTATTCTTTGGGAATTAAACCACAATAAGCTTTTTATATTTTTAATTTCGACGTTTCGGTAGAGTTTCAGCTACCGTTGTCAAGATTAATTAGTTATTAAATAATTTTTGGTCTCTATCTGACACAACAAAAAAATTTGATTCCCAAAGAATGAGAGAAAAAAAAATTGAGGTGTTCCATTTTTGTACTATCAAGGTGAAATGTAATGGATATAGAATACCCCTGCACATTCATATGCGAGATCTTATACCTCTCCAGGCAGAGTTTGTGCCATGAAGGCGGAATTTACTGTTAAGAAATTCTCACTGCACATTTAAATATAATATTTCGTTTCTCTTTCTTGCAAAGGACCGAAGCGTCTTGAGGAACACTTTGAAGTGTAGTTTGCAAAATATTTCTCCTGCTTTTATGTAAAAACCCAGCACTGTGGTGAAACGGTTCTCTTATATGGGGAAGCAGTGTCGAACGCGGTTAATACTAGGGTGGCCATGGGACAACACCGTCGTAGAGCTTGTACAACCTGCAGCGAAGTACTTTAGACCAGTAGGGTGAGTAGCATATCACAGCTCGCATTATAATGTAGATATGCCGTCTTTTGGAGGAGACGTACCTAATCCCGAAGTCCCGAGTCCATGGATGTTGGACTCGATAAAGATCCCTGGGTTTGCAAAATTCTCGGTTGAAATTAGTGTGCTTTTGACGTCGGGACGTCGGTAATTAGCTTCAGCTACAGGTATGCACCAACATTAAGTGATACCGACCAAAAAAGGTAAATACTAGCCTGAGTTCAGAACCCATGACAGGAACCTTCTAGATTTTAATTGTGTAACAAATCGAAGCGTAATGTGGAAAATTTCGATTCTTTTGCTACACTCTTAACAGTTTTTCTCTCAATCATAACAAAATCTGAACAACGTCTCGAAGGTACACTTCCTTATCTTAGTCCAGCCTAGTTAAGCTGAACATTGAACAATCAAATTTTGCATTTGCTGAATAATACCCGGAGTCAACAATGTATTTTCATTCTTGTTTCAATTGTCATGCCAAATTATAATCATAATCTATATATGATGCCCAATGAAAAATATATCGTACGTCTATTTATTTTGATAACAATGTGGACATTTAACTTTTGTTCCAATACGATTAGGAAGGACTTAGTCGACTGAGGATTTACATAATGATGGGACATGATTCGGAATTTAAAATAGGTGGAAATAATACCGGGAGAGAGAATGTTTATTCAGCTATTATATTTTATTCTTCATTTTTATTTTTAAGTTGTATTTATGATAATACTTTATCAACGCTAAACAATGGTGACGTTTCGATCACGTTAATACCAAACAAAGAAACTCACAATTGCATATTATAATAATAGCTGCTCATACATATAAATCTACACAACCTATTTAAATTCAATTAAAATAAGAGAGGATTATGGAAAAACCCATCTCAAGATTTTGCACTATTCATGAATTCAATGAAGGGACCGTTCAAGTATTACGTTAGCAAATTCACCACAATTATTAACCCTTCACCTTCCAAGTTCCTACCTTCCCTCCTATGCTAACGTGAACGTTGGTATAGGATTTCACGATAAAAAGACGATGATGTCATTTTTAGTTAGTTTCCTGCTAATCAGAATAAATATTAATTCACCAACCGTAAATACAAATTATCCTTAACAGCCAGGGCAATTTACAGCTAACGGGTTGGTAATACTCCAAAACTTTTCAGATCAACTGGTGAAATTTCCCAGTTTGTTTTGAAGTCTATTGACATGCGATTATCGTCTAATATTTACAAGTTTTTTTGGTGCCTTTGAATTCATTTTTCCTTTAAGATCAAAAAAACAGTTATTGTCATAACTAATTATTTATGGGCAAATCTGCAGTGTGTAGTTGAGAAAATGCCGAAACAGCTTAACAGTGAATGTCAAGAGATGGTAACATTTTTGTTAAGCTATTTTGAACGAGAATGACGGAATCGGCGGCCCGCTTCTCCCGCTCACTGCTGTAAGAGACGTAAGTAATAGTGTTCGCTATTTGTATTAATTATTGTTAATTATTATTATCAATGTTCCATATTTAAAAGGTGAATGATTGAATGTTTTCAATGTTTAAGAGAAGAAAAAAACTACAGCTTGGCAACATCACAATATTTTGTTTAGCAACGTCATCGTCTTTTCATCGTGAATAAACTATATTACGATAAAAAGACGATGACGTTGCGAAACAAAACATTGTGATGTTGCCAAGCTGTATTTTTTTTCTTCACTTAAACATTAAAAACATTCAATCATTTACATTACATTTACTTTATTTAAGGTGGGTAAATTAATATTTATTCTGATAAGCAGGAAAGAAACTAAAAATGACATCATCGTCTTTTTATCGTGAAAATCTTGAAACATGAAAAACGATATATAACGCACCAAGTGAGGACTATACAATGTTGCCATATTTGAACATATTATAAGACTATTGTATCAAAAGAAAGAAAAAGATTAGAGAAAGAAAGACATATGTGACCGAATTCTGCTTACACTGTTTTAAATAATTTTGAGTTAATATCAAGGTTGGCCACAATACATTTGATTTATTTTTTCCATACTAAAAATGTATCAACATGGGTTTATAAAGCTGCAAAATTATTTCTTGACTTGACTTGACTTTTAGTACAAAATATATTAGTGAATAACCAATATAAATAAAATCACCAAAAAGAAAACCAAACTCGTGACAACGTTGAATTTGTCACAATATCGACCTTTTTTCTTACTACAAATTAACTGAATCTTATGTTTCGATTCAATCTAAATGTGTAGTTGTTGGCATGCGACTATAGAAGACGACAAGACATTTTGAATGTTCATTATGAATTTCCGACAATGGCTTAGGAGTAATAGAAATTTATATATTAGTTCATGAAATAACTGATTACCATCCTTTCAACTGGGATTGATCTGATTATCGTATCTAAGTACTGTGTGTCTGATTGATTATAACCCTTTGCTTTTCTAAGGTTATTCTTTGTGGCTTTTGCTATTGAACTATATGTATTTTCGTTAATGTGCTAACTCTCAAAATTATATTATGGTACTTATTAGAGTAGTCATGAAAAATACATTGGTTTGCATTGGAGCGTTTGTCTGATAGATAAACCAAACATAGAAATAGTTACAATTTCAACAATCTTAAATCAAAGATCGGAGACGCAAATATGCTTCTGTCAATAATAAAGTATTATAATAAATCATTTCAAGATTTAAGCTTTTCTTGTGATTCAAATCTTTTTAGATAATTTCAGTGTAAGTATTTATATTATTGGGAACATTTAACTTGCAATGAATGATAATTATTAATCTGGTAATTTAAATTGTTTTGAGAAATGCTACGAATCGTTTCATTATGAATGAAGGATGGAGGATTAAAATTCAATATAACTAGGATAAGTCTGATGATCTTTTTTTTGATCCCAACGTAGCTCATCATTATTACCGTTACAGTTTCTTCTTATTTTTAATAATTATCAAATTAGAATACCTATGTATTTGTTGTAAAAGAACTTTTGAAAAACCACGACTTGATCTTCTTGTTTATCTCCTTGAAGAATATTTTAGAGGCAATCATTTTCTATGACTAGTCGTTCGCAGGAATTTTTCAATTTTTTATTTAATTTCGAAATTACATTGAAACATTTTGGTAGTATTTGAATCTTTTGATGATATACAAATTTTCAAAAGATCAGAGATGCATTTCAATCGAACAAATGATCTCAATCAAAATGCTTTTGTCAATAAGAAATTATTATAATAAATAATTTTGAGATTCAAGGTTTCCTTGCGATTCAATTTTTTTCAGATACTCTTTCAAGATACTTTTAGAGTGATTAAATCATTACAAATATTTAAATTGCAATTAATGATAATGGATCATCTGAATCATAAATCGTTTTTAGGAATGATTTAAATTGTTTTATGATAAAATGTGAAGGATTTAAATTTAATATAACTATGACAAGTCTGATGATTTTGGTTTTTGATCACAACGTAACATCATCATTATTACTGTTACCGTTTCTTATTGTTATTATTCATTACCAAATTAGAATACTTATGTATTTTTCGCAGAAGAACTTTTGAAAAACCAAGACCGACCGCGTCAATGTTTGTATGATGGATCCTTTAAATATATACATATTACGAACCTTTATGGGAATAAAAACAGGATTTATAATTCAAGAAACTTATTCCCTAACAATATAACAACAAAACACAAAACAGAACTACATCTCATATGTAATATGAATGTATTTGGTATTCAAGGAACTTTTTGTTTATATTTGTGTTAAATATGAATATCATTGTATGGATCGTCTAGGTACTGCAGCAATAGTAACTCAAATTTGTTAGGAGAAGAATTTCAATGATTTGCTTCAATGGCTATTAGCTTGAGAAAATCATCTACCCCATTTTCAATATCTATTGGTTTTGGTGTGATATCGACTTCAGCATTCCTTTGGAGCGATAATTATTGTATTCATCACTTCTTGATCTTCTCGTTTATCTCCTTGAAGAATATCTTAGAGGCTTTGATTTTTATGGCCAATCTCTCGTACAAATCATTCAATTTTTCATTCTGTTTCAAAATTTGCTCCAAACCTTTTGGGAGTATTTGAATTATTTTTATAATATACAAGTCTTCATTTAAAACAATTTAAATAATTTCGAATAGATATGTCATATTTCTAAGTACATAACTAAAGATGGTGTTCCCATAGAGACTTAAATCTCAAAATTATTTCATTTAAAAGGATTCAAAGTCAAATGATTTTGGAAGTGACAGTCCTGCAGGTGCTTTGGCCGAAATAAATTTGATTATTTATCATTATAACCTAACAGGATAGGATAACACAAGACAATTTACAAAGATTCTTTCAACATTAAACCAATTCTTCGCTAAAAATTCCGTTCCTCTGTTCACAGCAATCTTGCACAGGTGCACAATAACAAATGAAATATGACTTTAGTTCTCGAAAGATTCAGGAGATATTACGATACCTTACCGGCATCTACCTGATTGGCCAGAAATTCTTTCCATAGTCACTTAAGATCATAGGAAAGTTTCTGAGTAACGATGGGCGATACTATTTTTTGTGAGTCTAATTTAGATTATAGGTGAGAACCATGATTTCACATCTTTTCATAAAACGATTAGGTACTATAAGTACAAATGTTGAATTGCATTCAAGATAATGTTGTATAAGTTCATATATCGAAAATTCAATGAACTGTTCAAAACCAACAAATCTAACTTTCATAGAAGAAATCCCGTATCAGGGATAAAGAGAGCCGTATGAAATTGTAGGACGATTAACAGAACTCTATTATGCATATTTAAGAGAAAAAAATATATTTAACGTGAGCGTTTAGCGTACCGCCGGCATCAGAATTTTTTCAAATAATATCCTATATCGAGTGACGTTTCACAGAAAGCCTATTTTTTCCTCTGTCTTATGAAATATCAGTTTTCATTACCTAAAATAAATTGTATTGTACTGATTATTGACCTTGATAGATTCTTGATAAAAAAAAGTAGTAGGCATTGGAAACTTCAACCACTCATTATTTACGTGGGAATTGTCAAACTCAGAATAATTTCAAATTAGCACAAATAAATTAAGAGGTATTACTCAAAGTAGCAAGTTCTGCGTTAGTGTGAAATGAGTTCACTTTTTTAATATTATTCAAATATCTTTCAAAAGAGAAAGAAATAAGCTGTTTTGTGAAACATAGGTTGCCTTTTGAAAAAAATGGAGAAAATAGCCGAATACTTTTTTGAAGAACTCCTTTTTTTTGACTATATAAAACATGGGGGGTCATGATAAAGAATCCGAAAAAAAGTCGAAAAACCTTGTAAAAAAATTGAAATATTTTTTTTGTAAATTTTCATTATGCCCATGAAAATTTCCATGTTCGACTCTATCGGAATCCATTATTAGAAAAAATTAAATATCAATATAGAGGGCGCCAAAGTGGCGCCAAATTTTGAGGTTGGGTCAAAAATTCCACTAATGTAGCTATATGCCATACTGACTGATACCTAAAAACACCATACAAAGCTTCCACTATCAATTCGGGGTCATACTTGGGGCGATTTTGGGTGGGGTCAATTGTCCAAAAAAAATGTTTGCATTATATGCGCCCCGAATGAGGGAGATTCCCAAAATATTTTCGTTCCGAGTTGATATCCTGGCGGGTCTTGAACCCCAAAAAAAAAAATTGGGAGGCGGGGGGGATTTTTGGACAAAGAGAGTTCGATACCCCCCTTTAGGTGGGCAACTTCGAAAAAATTTTTCGACTCTTTTTTTTTCGACTCTGAGAGAACTCTGAACGGGCGGGCGCAGTAGGGAGGGCGTAATTTTTTTTGGCAGCCGAAAAACTTTTATGCGATCCATTTTGTGGTCTCAATTTTTTATGTCCAACGGTTTCGGAGGAATCTATATAGTCGAAGGTTGTACGTTGGGGTGAGTAAAAATCCTTGTCTTCGACTTGTGTCCAAAAAAAATCGTCTATACGCTCATATATTTTTTTTGTCCAATCTTCCAAAAATTTTTGCTCACGTTCCCTATTAACGGTAGAGGTTGCCTTTTGGAAAAATCGAGATGTCGGCAGCATGCTGAACGCTGATGGCAAAAACATTTGACATTTGCTCTAAAATATGCTTGATAAAGTCCCATTCATTGTGCTAAAATTTCATATCTTTCCCTTTATCGTTTTCAACGATAATATCTTGAAGCCAGACTTTTTAGCAGCCCTGTATAAAACCATTAATCTTACAACTGACGTTAAAATCGGATTGATCAAATTTTGTACTAGGCTACTCTGGTATTGTTTTACAGAACAAATTCATCAAACATGTCTAAAGTACTAACAGTAATGGCGATACTCTCTCAATATAATTAATAACAACTAACAAGCAATTTTTGGGCTTTGTTCAGAAGCGTTTATGGAAATAATTCATTTTTAAGCTAGTGAGACGAACAACTTCTGTCATTCAATGAAAAAACATTTAGAACGTGAAAGGATATTATTTTCATGGAAATTATGTATACAGCACACAAAGCTAGGACCAGCCTTGTTGTCAGATCTCTGGTCCTCACTTGGTGCGTTGGACGCCATACCATGGAGCTCAGAACATACACGGTTGAAATATATACTCAACGAAAACCGCTGACTGTGGCGAAATTTAGAATCACAGTATACGTGATTTGACGTTAAGCCTACAAAATGAGGTCAATTTTTTTTCATCGTTAAAGTGATTTAACTTGGTAGAGATTTATATTTGTGAAAATTGAAGGCATGAACAAAGTGAGGACCGTATATTGGTCCTCACTTTGTCGCGATATATATATATATATATATATTTACGACTGGCTATCAAAGTGAGGACACGACTTTCAGCATACAAAGTGAGGACACCATGAAGGAGTGGATTGAGAACGTTAGGGACAGATATGTAATATAATTCGAAAATTAGGTAAATGGTGAACGATAATATACTCGTGAATTTTCATATGGAAAAAAGTTTTAAAATTTGTGTATATTCGACAATCTGAGGACCAACCATTTATATATCAAAACGAGCACCGTATAATTATTCACCACCATATCCACAAAGTGAGGACCATCTAACATGAAAAACGATATATAACGCACCAAGTGAGGACTATACAATGTTGCCATATTTGAACATATTATAAGACTATTGTATCGAAGGAAAGAAAAAGATTAGAAAAAGAAAGACATATATGTGACCGAATTCTGCTTACACTGTTTTAAATAATTTTGAGTTAATATCAAGGTTGGAGACAATAAATTGAAGACCTAGATGAGGATGATTCTGATACTATTTTTAATGATAGAATTAACGTACAAACCAAATATCTTAATTTGTGTGCACTAATTAAAAGAAATTTACAAAATCCTATTGTAACAAATTCTAGCTCGAGCTCTAGCTCTCCTGTGCCGTCACAGGCTCCAAATAATTATGTTAAGGTTCCAGAGCTGTCCATTTCAGTTTTTAATGGAAAATTTTCCGATTGAAGTGGTTTTTACGATTTATTTTCTGCCCTGATTATCGATAACACACAATTATCTGATATACAAAAGTTTATTTATCTGAAATCCTCCCTAAGGGGTGAGCCTCTTAAATTGGTGGGAAATTTACCTTTAACGAACGATAACTTCAATATAGCTTTAAACACTTTGAAAAATAGGTATGAAAATAAATTATTTGTTATCAATGCCCACATTAAGACACTGGTGGAAATTCCGTCTATAAATAGGTGTACGGGAATTAACTTACGTGAATTCATTACAACAATAAATCAACATATGGAAGCTTTAAAAAAGTTAAGTGTCCCAATTGAGGCATGGGATTTGATTTTAATCTACTTATCAACTCAAAAGTTAGATTTCCAAACTAAACAAGCATTTGAATTTGACAGAGGAAGTAGTGCACTGCCAACATTGAAAGCACTTTTGGGTTTTCTGGAAAGTCCCGGAAAGTAAAGGGAAATTTGTTAATTTAAATACAAAATCCACGCTTCAAGGTGAGCTTATATGCAAAAATGTTGCTATTGTAAGGGTACTAATCACCAGGTGGGTGAATGTTTTAAATTTAAATCGATGTCGGTTGATCAACGACGGCAATTTGTGAATACAACTAAATTGTGTTATAAGTGTTTTTTACCTCATTTTGATCAAAACTGTACTAAATCAGGGTGTTTCATTTGTAAGGGTAGTCACAACACATTATTGCACGTTCAGAAAGGGCAATATAGTGATCAGGGTCATAGCAGCAGAGGAAATGTTGCTATTGTTAATAGCTCTCGCGATAATGTTCCATCTAATATTAGTGGAAACTTTTGGAAAAGTCATGCACCTCAGGATAAGGCAACTGCAGGAGGTATTTTTGACCAAACAGTTGAGGAAAATAAAACTTTTTTTAATAATTCAATCCAATCGTTGTCTGCAATGGCACAAGGAAGGTCTAACTATATTATGTTAGCTACAACACAGGTATTTTTGTTGGATAGGAACGGAAAATCCGTTATAGCGACTGCTTTATTAGACAGCGTGCACAATGTTCGTTAATAACAACAAAGTTAGCGAGAAGGTTACTTTATCCATCTTATAAACGCACTATTCAAATTTCGGGAATATCAGGTAAAGGGGCCATGTGTAATGAAATGATTGACATTACACTATCTTTAAGAAATTGTAAAGACGTCAATAACCAGGAACTTAGTATATCTTGTTCAGTAATGGATAACTTTGTATCGAAACTGCCCCAAATAGAAATAGATATAAATAAAATCCGAATTCCATCAGATTTGCATTTGGCTGATCCTTTTTTTGGCAAACAAAAGTCAGTTGACATACTTCTCGGTGCCGATATTTATTACGAGGTAATCACACCAGAGATAATAAAATTAGGTAGGGGTTTGCCGGTGTTACAAAACACACTTTTTGGTTTGGTTATTGCGGGCAATATATCTGAGGAATTTATTGGGTATTTAAGTGCAAATAATAATTATGATCGTAATAATGTTTCTTTGTCGACAAGTTCGTCGGAGATCAATAAAATGATGGAAAAGTTTTGGGAATCTGAAGAAGTCAGTTGTAATAACATTATAAATTCTGAAGATGAACTTGCAGAAAATATTTTTAATAATACCACAAAGATTTTAGAAAATGGGTCTTTTCGGGTGAATATATTACTAAAATCAGTTAACGAATATGAGAAATTGGGTGATTCCTTTACGTTAGCTAAAAGGAGATTTCTAAGTTTAGAAAAACGATTCGTAAAGGATAATAATTTATTTTTAAATTATAAAGGGTTTATTGATGAATACGTGGCACTGGGTCAAGCAAAATATGTCCTTTTGGGGGTCCATTCTTTATTAAAAATTCAAGGGCAAGGCGGGCATCATGTATAAAGGCATATATTGTATTTTTTATTTGCATGGTTACTAAATGTATTCATTTAGAGTTAGTGACAAGTTTATCATGTGAAGCATTCTTGTTAACATTTAAGCGTTTTATTGCACGAAGAGGTAACCCAAAAATAATTTATAGCGACAACGCGACAAATTTCTTAGGCGCTAGAAATCAGCTACACGAGCTATATGTATTCTATAAAAATAAAGGAAATGAAAATAATATTGTGGACTTTTTTGTAAATGAGGGTACACAATGGAAATTTATTCCACCTCGATCGCCACATTGGGGGGAATTTGGGAAGCGGCGGTTAAAAGCGCAAAATTTCATATCCTACGAGTGATTGGGAAAACCAAAACTCACATTCGAGGAATTTAGTACAGTGTTGGCACAAATTGAGGCGATCTAAACTCACGGCCCCTGTGTCCACGCTCAAATGATCCTGGAGATTTGTCGTGCTCAACTCCTGGGCATTTTTCAATAGGGGAAAGTCTGGATGCGTATTTAGAAAAGGATACAACTACTGTTCCGGAAAACCGGCTTTCAATATGGCAAAAATGCACAAAAATCCAACAACATTTTTGGAAACGGTGGTCGGTGGAGTATTTAAATCAATTACAAAACCGACCAAAATGGCTAAGAACTACGGAAAATTTAAAATTAGATCAACTTATATTGTTGAAGGAGGACAATATTCCTCCTCTAAGATGGCCTTAAGGTAGAATAATTGAAATTTTTTCGGGGGCTGATGGTAGGGTTAGGCTTATTAAAATAAAAACAGAGACTGGAATTTTCACCAGGCCTATTAGGAAGGTCTACCCCTTACCTATTGAGAAATAAACTATGCTGTAGATATTAGATATATTATTTATATTGTTAAACTTAGGAACTTTATTATATTATAACGACACAGTATAGATATTATTGCTCGTATTATTGTTTATTGAGGGGTATTTCATAGTTTATTTTAGTAATAATAATAATAATAATAATAATATTTATTCCAAATAGCTTACATTGATTACATTTATATTGATAAAGCACATTGATAACATTGAAATAAAAGGTATCCTCAAGAAACCGTGGTTGTGCAGGGGATTTTTTTTTTATAACTAACAGTGTATTAAGGTCGAAATAATGTAAGAAACTACAAAAAATAAAAAAATAAAGTAAACACAAAAAAAGAAGATTAATAAAATTAGGTATATTAGTGACAGCATTATTTTTGCTTTTTTTTTTGTTTTCAATGAAGGTGACTTGTTTTATTCAAAAAGTTGATGGATTGCATTTCTATTTGTTTGAAATAGATATGATTTGAAATATTGTTTAAACATATTATGGCTGTTTATTCCCAAAAAATAAATTTTATATACATCAGGTAGATTGTTAAAAAATTTTGCAGCTAGGTAAGTGAAACATTTTGTTCCTATTGTCTTTTTTGCTATGTTTGTTGTTACAAAGTTGTTAGTTTTTTGTCTTGTGTTATGATGATGAGCAATGTTACGAAGCAGTGTTTTGTTTTTGTAGGAATACAGCAATACATTAAAAAAATAGAGTTGTCTAAGGTCCAGAACATGGCTTTCGTGGAAAAGTAAGTCAGATGGGTACAGTAATGGTTTTTTATGAATTATTTTTAATATTCTTTTTTGTAGCACATCTAGTCTGCGTAAATGAGTATAAGAACAGGCTCCCCAGCTTAGTATACAATACTGAAGGCGTGATTCCACTAGGGCATGATATAAGATTTTCAATTGCTTTGTATTCAGTATTTTACTTAGATATCTGAATTTATACAACATTATTCTAAGAGTTTTGGTAACTTGTTGGATATGATGGTCCCATCTCAAATGTGAATCAACCGTTATTCCTAAATACTTAATATCATTCGTACATTTAATTTCTATGTGTTTTTCCAACATATCGACGTCTAGGGAGGTGTACAATGGTAAATGATTTTCATAACTCACAAACGGGATGAAAAAGGTTTTTTCAAAATTTATGGTTAAAAGATGATGATCAAACCAGTCAATTATTTTCTTCAGATCCTCCTCAGCATTTGATTTTAAATTATCCCACGAGTCTGATGAATACAGAATTGCTGTATCATCAGCAAAACTGTAAACTTTTCCAGCAAAATTTTGGGTAAGTAGACCATTTATGTATACTGAGAAGAGAAGAGGTCCTAAAACCGTTCCTTGTGGTACCCCATAGTTTAATCTCTTTTCGTAGCTTATAACTTCTCCAATTTTTACAGATTGTGTGCGGTCTTGCAAATAATCTTTAAGAAGATCGAGTGCAATCCCGCGTATACCCGCCCTCTCCAAGGCTCCAAATAGCTGTGGGTGATCCACAGTATCAAAAGCCTTGGCAAGGTCGAGAAAAACACAAAGCGTGGGTTTTTTATTATCAATACGATTATATAACTCCGCAATTATTTGAGCAGTCGCATCATTTGTAGAAACCCCATTTTTGTACCCAAATTGCAAATCTGAAATGACGGAGTGTTTCTCAAAAAAAATGTTTAACCTGCTTTGTAATGATTTCTCAAATATTTTTGAGAATGTACTAATCAGACAAATGGGCCTATAATTTATCATTTGTGTTTTATCACCCTTTTTGTAAATGGGAACCACTATTGCTTTCTTGAACTCAGTGGGAACTATACCACTTTTGAAAATACAATTAATTAAATGCACAAGTAGGGGAGCTATCTCTTCCGAAATCAATTCAATTGTTTCACTCTTGATTTTATCTTCGCCTGGGGATTTTCCCGTCTTTAAGATTAATAAACAATCTCAATGGTACACGTCGAATGGGCTTGTACTTTCCATTTGACACGCTACATTAGGTATTATCTTGTATTGTTACAAAAAAATGGAAGTATGAGAGCGTAAGGGTCTTTATTGTGTTTAAATTTTTTTTCTCTAGAATTTGACCTGTTTATAACAAAGGGCTGGATATAAAAGGGTAGTTTATTTAACACTTGTGTTCAAAATACTCAGTTATCTTTTCTTTTAACAGTTATTTCTAGTAAAAAGATTCAAAATCAAATGATTTGAATAGAAAAAACTATTCAAATTATAAGAAAAATTTGAATCTCATTGGAAGTGTCCTGGTCAGGATAAATTCGAAAATTTATCGTTATAACTGAACAAGACAATTTTCGAAGATTTTGTTATCATTTAGCCAATTCTTTGCAAAAACTTCCGTTTCACTTTTCACAGCTTCGCACTGGTTCACAATCACAAATATGACTTTTTTTCGAAAGATTCAGGAGCTATTACGATACCTTACCGGCATTTACCTGACTGGTCAGACATTCTTTCCGTCGTCGTTTCTACGGCGGAAAGCTAGAAATTTAGATTATAGGTGAGAACATTATTTCACATTACTTTATAAAACGATGGCTATCCAGTACAAATGTTGAATTGCATTCAAGATAATGTTTTGTAAGTTGATATCAAATATTCAATGAACTCTTCAAACCCAACAGTTGTTATTATACGGAGGAGGGCTGCTTAGGAATCTCGCAACAAGGTATAATCTTTGAAATGGATAATGATATGAAATTGTGAGTCGATTGATAAAACTCAATTATGCATATTTCAAAGCCCAAAATGGTTTTGACGTGAGCGCTTGGCGTACCGCCGGTACCTGGAATTTTTTCAGATAACCAATGTCGAGTGATGATTCACAAAAAGCCTATTTTTTCCTGTGTCTTATGAAATATCAGTTTTATTTTTTTTTAATAAATTGTACTGTACTGATTATTTGATCTTGGTAGATTCTTGAAAAAAAAAAAACAATAGTAGGCATTGAAAACTTCAACCACATCATTATTTATGTGGAAATTGTCAAAACTATTACTAATTTCAAATTAACACATATAAATTGAGAGGTACATTATTATTCGACGTAGCAAGTCTTGCGTTGGTGTGGAGTGAGTTCAGTTTATTGTTCTTTTTCAATTATTTTTTAAAAGAGAAAGAAATAAGCAATTATGTGATACTTAGGTTGCCTTTTGGAAAAATCGAGATGTCGGCAGCATGCTGAACGCTGACGGCAAAAACATTTGACATTTGCTCCAAAATATGCTTGATGAAGTCCCATTCATTGTGCTAAAATTTCATATCTTTCCCTTTATCCTTTTCAACGATAATCTCTTGAAGCCAGACTTTTTAGCAGCCCTGTATAAAACCATTAATCTT
>CAJUYI010002069.1:0-37515 GCA_910591695.1 Galerucella pusilla
CCTGTAGTATTCTACAAACCTTGACCACATGGGACATTTGTCGTCGCACATTTACGTTTTGCAAAGAAAAAAAAGAAAGAAGATATGGTTATTTTCAATAGTATCTAATTTATTCACAGTACTTACTTTATAGACGTCAGTCACTAGGCAGTGTTTCCAGGTGCAGGGAGATTTTCCTCGCCACAGGAAAATCTAGTAGTAAAAGCACAGATTATAAAGAGAACAGATACGAAAGCTTGACAGATAACAGTAAAAGAAGAGAGAGAGAGAGATGTGTGGACATACCCATTTAAATGCCCATCGTCTTATGTTGACTCCGTTCGGGCTGCTTCGCGAAATTTCTCAACAGGGTTGTCAATTTGCATGATATTTCCTTCAATTAACGATCATAGGTCAAATATTTTATAAGCATTATTTTCAAGTGTGATAGTTATACAGATACAAATATTTGATTATTGCTTCAAATCAATTTTATTAACATTAAAAGCATTATACAATTAAAAAGATTATAATGTATAAAAATTATACCTACCATAAATAATAAATATATTCTTTTTTTTTCATAAACCATATCCTTGGCAACCATGCACAATAACGGTGACGGCTTGGCTTAAAACGTCAAAACATGCTCAAAATCACTCGTAGTCTGAGCTCAAAATTCATATGGCCATTTTTGTTTGCTTAATTGTTTGAAGGTGTTCAATCGGCGATATTAATTGTGTTATTTGACTAATCGATTGTGCGTTGTGGTAATATTAACTATAAAAATATAGTGGTATAGACTATTATTCTTATATAATGAATAAACATCACGGCGGAGTGTATTGTTCATACAAATAAAGTTCCAAGGGATGAGAGTACATAATTTAATATCCCGGCCTTTGATATGAGAAATTTTAGAGGTTTTGATATTATATGGTGCTACAAATTATTATCAAAATCCTCCCTTGCATAGGTGTACATTGTATTCCCTTTGATAATGAATAAATTAAGAATTATTTGTACTTTAAAATTTGGTTGATATTTTTAATTATTTGTGTTATCTAAAAATGTATTTATTAATTAATCTTCCAAGAGTAATGACTATATTTATAACAAATCATAAGAATGTACAAACAGGTATTAAATAAATACATAAATATAATATTCGATTATGATTATTGTTTTGATTCATGGCGCAGTTTTAAATATTTAGCGGAAACTTCCAAAAAAACTAGATCCGGCACTAGAAATTGTTGTTGTCCCCCAGTCAACACTGCATTTTGGTAAGAAATTCAGATAATATTTTAAACTGGCAACATCGTGGCCATACCGAGTTGAAGGTCCAAAGTCATTGAAGACGGAGCTGAAAATCGTTTGATGTTTTACCGGGATTCGTATCTGTTCTCTTTATAATCTGTGGTAAAAGGGAAAAAAAGTTTCTAATTACCTCGGAAACATTTAGATTTTGGTATTTGGCAACGCTGTCAGCAGGCTGGTCTCTCCATGGCTGGCGTCCGAGGCACTTTGCCGGATAGTGCCGCATGACTTAACCTTGGTACTAGATGTTATTTTCAATTGATTTGCAGACACTTTGGCATGAAATAATAAGAGCCGATTGTACAATAAAAACTTAAGTACAGGTTTAAATAAGCCTACTGTTTTGTAGAATGGTAGACGTGATATATTTTCTCAAATCAGATTCATTATAAAACTTGCTCCTTTTTTTGTAAATCTTTATCATTATCATTCAAAATCTCGAAATGGTTAGTCCTTTCTCTATAAATTCAGGAACGGAATCTACCACCTAATGAAATATCAAGGATTTCTACAAAGTGCTCGTGGTCATTTGCACTTTTCACAAGGTATTAAAAAGCATGTGCAGACTTATTTTACGCCACCAATGTCGGCGGCTGAGTTACAAACGCCAAACATGTTAATCAAGTTAAATTTGATTTACGTCCGAACTCTATTTTGTACATTCTTCAAGATTGCTTAAACTCAGATTGTACAGCCGGGCATAAATGGTTTCTAAGAGTTAAAATTAAAATCAGAAATACACTACAGAAGGTCAACTATAAAAACTGCAGCTGCAATAAAAAGTGTCAAAAATATCCATAGAGTCTGGGATTCCTTTTACATTGCTCGCTGAAGATTAATGATTTGGATATAAACAACTCATACGGAAAATATATTAGATCGTTTTTTATTACCAAAAGCAGGGGCGTAGGGGGGGTTGAAAATTGAAACAAATATCTTGGGCTCAATTGGGTTTCATTGGATATCGAGATAAGATCTTTGACAATTTTTTAGGAAACAGTCCCTTGTTGGATACTAACTATTTAAATAATCTCATTTTGAAGGAAATAAATCACTTTCGGTATATATTTTCTTAAAGTTTCTGGATTTTTGCCATTTCCACTTCATATTTCGTTTCATATCCTGTTATATTTCATCTTGGTATTCTATTTAATCTAAGAATTTAATTTTTATATATGACCACTTGGTGTCTCCCCATTTTTTTTTTTTTAAATAATAAATTTTGTTAAATAAAATGACTGGTCCTATCTCAATTCAATGTATCATATCAAAAGATGATATCAATGTGTGTCTTAATCCCAGTATTAAGTTCAATAATTAATTGCATAATTTGCTTTATGAACTATGAGAAATCATAAAATGTATAATGTTAAAGGGGGCGTCCATTAATTACGTGATGTGTTCTAGGGGGGGAGGGGGTCAAGCTAAATCTTTCCAAATCTCACTTAAGGGGTAGGGGGGATTTTTGGCAAATATCACGTAATTATTTTTCTCGCATAAAGCGGTGTAAAGTTGCGTTTAAAAAAAATACGTTAATATTCACAAATACTAGTTTATGCTAGTCTTCAATAAAAGTAGGTAATAGAAAAAGTTTTTTTTATCTCGATAATCCAACACGTTTACAGTCCAAATAAAGGTTTTGAAGAATCTCGCGTGATATTAAGGGGGGTGGAGGGAGTTGAGGAAAATCTCACGTTATCTCACCAAGGGGGGAGAGGGAGTCGAAAAATTCTCAAAAATGACTCACGTAATTAATGGACGCCCCCAAAGATATAGTGATTTTATATAATAGTCATTTTTATAATAGGTATAATATTTCGAACCAACTTGTAGAGTAGGAGATTATGAGGATTATGATAAGTTGAATTAATCTTGGAAGTTTTCAATCGTAAAATTAATTATCCGAAAGGTGACTATTTCATAGCAGAAAGGAATTTGTATTTGCTATAGAAATATTTTTGTCTATTCCCTTAAATAACCAATGTCATATTTCACCAGCAATTCACTTAATAGGTAATACCTAAAACGGATTCAGAAATGTACGTTTCAACACATGCCAAGTAATACCTAAGAGAGATGATATTGGGCGTTTCCCATAATGTTCAGGTATTTCTTAGCTCGTGGTGAAACGTAAATTGCATTTAGGAATTCCCAAATCCGATATAACCAAACTTCAGGAAATGGTTGGTGAAATGGGGCATTTGTCTATTTTTCCTCTGAAAAATTTCCAGCTGTTTCCACTCTCTTCCCATTGAATTGGATAATTATAAAGACTCGAACTTCCAAGTTCAATAATGGTAACTTATTATCGATTTCAAAAATTTGAGAAATAATTGTTATACAAAAATTTAACTTTCAACAATAATTATAGTGGAAAAAATAAATGCTAGGCTCTTCAAAAACGGATCGTGACCATCCTAATGGTCACGATAATGTTCCAATTGTTGGAAATGGAAACTGTGCTAACGAGTTTACTGTTGAATAAAATCTTTTTATACATTTACTTAAGTTGGTGTCATTTATGGAGTTCATTTTGTCATGTAAGGATAATGATTGGTCGTTTTATACATAGTGATGCAGCGGAGAGCAAAACTGCTCATTAATGTCAATTTGAAAATGGACGGCACTTAATATTGCCCAAACTAATGACAGTATCAAAATTTGACGAAACACGTCAATTCACATATCAAGGGAGACAATTGTTTGGCGTTTGTTGTTGTACTACTTTCAACCCCCTGACTCCCAGGGCGCCTATCACTGGAATTTTGAATGGCAATCCCTATTTCTTCTGCCATTTTTGAGTTCCTTATGTAATTATTGGATAAATTTTGATTTTTTTCAAAATTGAAACGAATGCGTGGAGTGTATTCAAGTCTTAGGAATATTATTTTTATGGTAGAAATAAAAATAAAATTTCGAATTATTATTTAGGCCCAGCCCTGTTAGGTTCAGGTCAGGCTCTATGTGAGTGGGGCCTTCTCGCCACCTCCACTGCGACCTTCGTTGGGTCTATTGTGGCTCACCCTTAGAGATTTTATTCACCCCACAAGCCTGTCCTTCTGACGAAGTCCATGGTTGTATTTGGTGATACTTTTTTGAAGTCGTTCGGCTCTAAGGTACTGATGCCGGCGAATATATTATACCTTACCCTGTCCAAGAATGGGCATGAGCATAGTATGTGCTCCGCAGTTTCGTCCTCCAAATTACAGAACCTACAGTCCGAGGTCTGAACCAGACTCATCTTCTTCAGGTGGTAATTTAGTCTACAATGACCTGTAAGCAGTCCAGTCAGAATGCGTAGGCTTGTTCTGTTCCATTCCAGGATCTGCTTATTTGTTGTACTCGATTGGTAGTATATGAACGCCTTCGAGTGAGAAAGCCCCGGTATGTCTGCCCAGTACGTGTAGGTTTTCCTTTCCGCCCAGGTAGGTATGGCTGATTTAGCAGTGCTTTCGGCAATGCCAAAAAATGTTTTAGGTCCGATAAATAGAGTCTCTGATCCCTATTTTGCCAGAGTGTCGGCCCTCATTGCCCTCCACTCCTCGATGCGCCGGCACCCAGGTCAAAATGACTCTGTTTTCCTTGACAAGTGTTTCAAGGGATTGTAGACAGTTATATACCATCTTAGATTTTATCCTGTTCGAGCTCAGTGCTTTAAGAGCAGCCTGGCTATCTGACAGGATGTGTATGTTCTTTTTTGCAACAGGTTGATTCGTCAGCTCTCTGGCAGCCAGTTCAATGGCGTATACTTCAGCTTGAAAGATGGTAGCATACATGCCCAGGTTGGCTGTGATTTCAACTCTGGGTTTCCTGCTAAAGATCGCCGCTCCAGCCCCCTTTCCGGTTTTGGATCCATCAGCGTAAATCACGTAGTCTGTTTCTAGGAGATTTCTTCGCTATCCCATTGGTCTTTCGTGGGAATGAGGACCTTAAAGGGCTTATCCACGTGAAGTTTTGTGACAGAAAGATCCGAGGGCATCCCAAGAATGTGGTGATTTTTTATTACCCTCATGAATCCTGAGTAATCCCTCAGAGTCTCTCCATTTATTTGCCTCTCCACTGACAGCATTTTATGAGCCGCCCTCCTGGCTTCCTTCTCCAAATGAATGTGGAGAGGAGTTAGTTGCAGGAGGGCTTCAATAGCCGCCGTTGGTGTGGAAGATATTGCTCCAGTAATGGCCAGACATGCTGTTCGCTGCAAGCCCTTCAACTTTGCTTTAGCTGTCTTTTGCAGACCTTTGGTCCACCAGACTGCTGAGCTATACGTGACCGTTGGCTTGACCATTGTTTGGTAAATCCAGTAATTCTGTTTGGGGTACATACCCCAAGATTTTCCACATACCCTTCTGAGATTCCAGAGAGATAGTCTGGCTTTGTTAATAACTCTTTCCAAGTGGGTGTTCCAGGTGAATTGTTTATCTAAGATTACTCCTAGATATTTCACCTCCGTTGCCCAGCCCTGTTAACTAAATTTATTCCTTATCTGAATAGAATATCTTATTATAGTTTTTGTCGGATTTTGAATCTGGCTTACACTATTGCAGAACGCGTAGAAATGATTAATATTTATGTTGGACACATCGAAGATTTAGTGGCTAAATTTGAAGAAACTGGATCTATTGGCAAGATTGCTCAATGAGGCCGCTCAGATTGAGATTATTGGTTAAGTTGCCATAGCTTCTACTACGTCCCTTAGGGAAGTTGCGCATCAAACTGGACTGTCATGAATCAGTCAGGAAATATTGAAGCTTCACAAATTTCACCCTTACAAACTACAAATTACCCAAGAATTAGGGGATGCTGACAGGGATAGACGTATTAAGTTTCGCGAAATTATGACCAACAGGAATATTCCTCAGCCCCAGTTGATAAAAAATATCTGTTTCAGTAATGAATGCACTTTTTACATGAGTGGCAATGTCAATAAACACACATTATTAGAGAGGGGCATACACAATATCCCCAAAAATTAAATGTTTGGGAATGTATGTTAGGCAGTGGTCCCCTCTTCAAAAATGCTGAAATGCTAGACAGAGGTATAGAGCCTCTTATAATTTATATACTTATTATCAATAACCCATATACCATTTTTCAATAGTGTAGGGGAGAGCATTCCATTACTTAACATTACCTATGTTTCTCATATTTGGTCGTAATGTTTACGTTATTGTGTGTGGTACCTAATGTCTTCATGAACAAACTTGGCCCAATTCTTATTTCTTGCTAATATTCTTGCCCCATTTCAAGGTTGTTCCTTTTCTTGAAGAATTTTTCCAATGCTACTGACCCATGTTTCTCTCGGTCTCCTGCGTTTTCTCTTATCCATTTTTCTGGCCTCCCATACTTGCTTAACTTGTCTGGAATTTGACATTTTTTGTAGGTGTCATAACCATCCCAATTGTCTTGATGGAATATGCAAGTGTCGATTTTATTTCTCCTTTTTCCATTTTTGTATTTCTCACTTCATCTATTCTTTTGGCTCCTTCAACTCTTCTCAGTTATATCATTTCTATTGCTTATTCTATTTTGCTTTTCTGTCTGCCTGTCAGTGTCCATGATTCACCACCAAACGTTAGATTTGGTCTTAAATACATTTATTTTTGTCTTCATTGATATCTTTTTTTTGTTTATAAGAGACTGGTTCATCGCGTAGTACAATTTTAGTGTTTTCTGCACTCTATCCTTTTTCCTCGAAACTTGTTAGTTGTTCAATTATAATATTGTCTACTCTTATCTGTATGTTTTTATTATCCAACTGCCATAACTTTTTAATTTCATCCCTCATTGTTCCAGGGCACCATTCCAAATCTCCAAGTTCCTTTGTAAGTCTGTTATAATTTATTTTATGAGGTGAAAAAGGGACTCGAATGGAAATCTAGCTTTAGATGAACATTCACTGCACTTCTAGCCTCCTCATTATGTACACTAAGTAACAGAGTAGTTAAATAATCATTATTCGGAAATTTATCTAAGAACTACATAGGAAGAAATAGGGGTTGGCACATAAAATTTTTTGAAGGTAGGTGCCCTGGGGTCAGGGAGTTGAAAGCAATACAACAACAAACGACTTAACAGTTGTCCCCCGTGTTTCGCCAAATTTTGATACTGTCATTAGTTTAGGCAATATTAAATGCCGTTCGTTTTCAAATTGACACCCCGTATACTATGATGTGGTATTAATAATTGTTTCTCAAATTTAAATCAATTTCCATATCGAGAAAATAATATTTAACGCATATATACATATATTTCAGATGTAGATTTATAACTGATTACGCGATTAAAATAATTAGCTGTTAGAAAAATTATTGTACAAAGTACAAGACTAATGTTTAGTTATCGTTCAATTGTATGGTATTATATTGATGTGATAGAAACGTATTATTTATGAACAAAAAGTATTTGGACTTATTTTCACTATCCAAGATAAACGGTGTTAAGTTTAGGACATTTTTATCGTTTCATCTTATAGTAAAAATCAAATTTTCAATATAAAACAAGGGTTTCATTTTCTACCATTTTACCTTTTCCTAATTGTAGCGTCCTTGCGTAATTTATCTTTTTTTAGGTTTCCCGCTGTTTTAACCAAGTGGGGTGACTATTTAATTGATCTTTTTGTGCATCTGACTCTGCTGCTCTTGAATTGAAATCACATAACTCCTATGTTGATTCCTTACTTTTTTGTCTTCCGACATTTTGATTACTATTTAATTCAATTCAGAGACAGTTTACTGACTGCGCCATGTATTACCTACTTGTAAAGTTTTATTATTTAAATAAAATACAATACATTGTCATTGTTCTACAATGTCTGTATGACAACCAACTGACTTACACCCCATGCCAAAACTCGCTAATTTCAACTTCAACTGATTGAAGGACCCAGCACAATATAGCCGACCTGTCAATGTCATGTGCAGTGGTCATATCCGGCAGTCAACCAGAATGTGTCAAAAAGCAATAGAGTACACGCATATATCATATTTTGCTTATATTAATTTTAAAATAAAATTCAAATTTCAATGCACTTTCCGACCAACACCCGAGGATTTCCGAACACTACCGATGATACGTGTGATGTCATATCTCTTATTTGTTTACTTTTGTCAATATGGCCGGTATTTCATTAGGTTCTGTGTAGTTGTGTGTTTATATTGTATTTTAATCAACTATTCATTGCTTCATCTACGTAAAAATATCATTTTTATGTTTGTTTGAGACCATTACGTGTTTGTGTGTGCTTTTTTTATTTATAAAAGTCAACGTAAAGTGGACATAAATATTCGATATTTCCGAGGATATTTTAAAACTTTTGGAAGAAAATATTTTATTTACTAGTTCAGTGTTCAGTAACGATTCTTTCATATTTTGTGAGTAAAGATATGGCTAGCGAAGGTTTTGTGAAAGCACAAACTTATAACTTGCCCAAAGTAGACTCATTAATATGCTGCTGAATTTATGAAGTTACACAGCTGCTTTATTGCAGAGAAAATAAGAGGAGTTTAAGCATTATCGAAGTACGATTTGAACCATGTATATTATATATACCAACCATATTTCGATGTGTGGTCGTAAGAAAATAATGTTTTTGTGGTTGATTCCTAGACATATAGGTACATAACCTCAAAATTACCAGCATAGAAATAGGTACTTACATTAAAATGGTCTTCACTAACAAAAGTAGTAGTATTTGTCGAAATATTGTCTTTGTTTCGACGCAAAGCTTGCAACCATAATGCCCTTCTCTTACGTGAATTTTTGCTTGCGCCACCAGGTAAAGTAACAAATATTTTGTCTGGAGTTTTAATAGACGTTGATTCACACTATGAAACAATGCAATAGTTGGAATCCAAAGTTTTTTTTCGGCTTTATCCATTTTTAAAGCTTTCAGAAGCAAATTAGGTCACAAGAACTCAGAGCGTGATACACGAATGAGAACGTAAACAAATGACGTCACTGCATGGGGCAGCCATCTTTATGACGTATAGTGCGTTTTGGCGGACTTTCAAATTTTATGATTTTTAAAGTCGTTTTAAAAGTGAAGTTTATATTTTTTCGGAAAAATAGGCATGCAAGGTGTTAGGAGACCTGAAAAAGCGTCAATTCCCACCAATAGCAAAATTTATGCTTGTACCCTATTGTGATTCCGACAACTATAAGCGTTTCCGATTATTTACTTTTGGCTGCTAGTAGCGGCTCGTAGTGACTGAATTCTGTTCGTTCATCACCGGGCGTGACGCCTAGTCTTACCTTCCCCTTGCCCCTCAAGCACATACCGAAAAGTATATGAGCTTCAACCCACGGACATTAAATATTTGACGTTTGTCCGGTTTGACGTTTATTTAAAGGTTGAGATTGTGCCGATTACGATTTAATACGATTTAAACCTTACTAAAAATTTCTGAATATGCAAAATTTTATTATCAAAAAAATTATAATTGAAAACTTTTATTCTAACAACACAGGAAATTCATTGGTCGCGTTCATCACAACGTAGCGCTACCGAAGCGATCATCAATTTCCTGCTGAACGCGTGTTTTGTTAACTGATCAGATTGAGCGCTCAGGTATCAGTCGCCATTTTTTCAATCAGAATTAAAATACGCTACTCGCTACCGATTGATGATGCATCAACTGTCATTTATGACATATGTTGGAAACATATTATAAATATCTTTGTTTGCAGATGTTTTAGTTTGTATTCCAGTGAAAATGAGTGAACAGCTGGAGGTTACTTATTATTTCGTATCATTAATAAATTGTATAGTTTGTGAGGAAATTCAACTCTCCATGCTCCAAAGTGGGGAGCTCTATTTATTGTAATTTAATCCCATTTTTAATGGTTAGAAGTAATACATATTTCATAATTGTCGTATATATCAAATAAAATTGAGTTGTTGTTGTTGTATTCATTGACATTTGTTACATATATGTCGATGGTTTTATTAGCACGTTCAGCAGAATTACGAACCGATGGATCACTCTAAAAATCGCTACCTGATCAACTTTGTTGGGATGAACGCGACCATTGGCACATGTCAGGTGTTTTTGAGGAACCTAAAAAATGGTGTTCGTTTTGCTTAAAAGTCGTGATGACTGAGGCGTCACGCACAAGTGCTTGAAGCCCAAATAAACGAAAGCAACAAATAATAGTTGTATTATGTCAGATAATAAACTTATTGACAACTTTTTATTGTCAATATATTAAAAACAAACCAAAAACTCGAATGGGTAATTTCATAAGTATAATTATTACCCGTTTATTGGATTATCCCTTAAAAATAACTCGTCCATGTGTTTACCTTCCAGAAGTTCCTGACCAAGGTAACATCTACATATTCATTTAGATCAATTTTCAAATACAGTTTCAAGTTTACCAAAAAAGTATAACTACCAGTTAAAAATATCATCAACATTTTAAGGACATACCGATACAGAAGCTGACAAAAGAATAAAATCCAACTACGATAAACTTGTCGACCAATTCAACAAAAAACTCCTGGAAAATAGAATGGAGAATCGAACAAGTGATAGGAAAAGTTGGGAAGAGAAGAATCTTTTGATAAACTTTCCAGAGTGGAACGAATCAACAATCTCTTATTTGCATAGCTTATTCTTAACTTTCTATAATGAAAAGAAGATGATCGATTTTAAAGCATTGTAAGTCGTTAAGGAAACGAGTACGAATGTTTTCAACTATTATATTTAAATTGATTCATAAATAAGAAAAGCGTGAAAGCTAGAAATTATTCACCTGCTTGTTATATTCACATCAATTCCAAGTGTTTGAATATATTCATGACTTTATTTAAATTCAAAATTAATTTCATTATATACAGAGCGTATATACAGGGTAGCTGCAAAGTCTAGCACCAAGTCTTTTTCTTTGAATATACCTAATAAACCTTATGAAATTTTAGGGTTATGAACAGTATTGTATTTTAGGAGGAATTGTCAAAAAAACAAAGAATGCAATACCGTTTATAACCCCAAAATTTGATAATTATATGTTAATTATTTTCAATGAAAATGACTTGGTGCCAGACTTTCTCCCTACCCTGTATACATAACCGTGTAGTTTTCTTCTAATTGTTCGTATACAATTCTCATCAGAAAGTCAAAGTGAGGATAATTTGACAGATTTGAGTACATTAGAAAATGTGCACAAGCATAATGCCTTTTTTGTAGCTCATGTATATTATTATGCCTGTGGTCAGGAAATGAGAAAGAAAAGAGAAGAAACCAATTCAAAAAAAGTGACATTAATCAAGATGGTTTTATAGAATATTTGGAATTTTTGGATGTAAGTATATTAGATCTTAAATCTATTTGAATAGATGGCGAAAGTTATAGTATGCGATCATCGTACTCTCTGCAGAGTACTAAGGAAAGTGTCCAGATGTACAGATAAGGGAAAGAGTGACAGCATTATTGGGAACACCGTTTTTCTCTGTGACTTCCTAAATTTTGAAAAAAAAAAGAGGAAAAGGAAATAGTTCAAGAGATTTTGAATGGATGGCGGATATCATCATTGTACTCATTGCTGCAGGGTACTGAAGCAAGTGGACGGTGGGATTATTAGAAACACGTTTTCGTGTGTGGGTTTCTGAAATTTGAAAACAAAAATGGAAAGAAAATAGTTGGTAAGGTTTTGAATAGATGGCGCTAGTTATAGTATACTTATAGTATCATCGTATCCACTGCAAAGTACTAAACAAAGCATACAAATAAGGGAGAGGTTGGAGGGATTATTATAAGTACCGGTTTCCTGTGTTACGTTAGATAAAGATAGAGACATAGAGAGAGAGAGTGTTGAGATAACCGCACTTTTCATAGTTGCACGTCTTTACATTATGAAGCTTGCTTCCTGGAGCCTCAATAGAGTTAGTGAGAGGTTAATTGCCAAGTTTTTAACCAAGAATAAACAATTCATGTAAAAAGGTGTCTCTACTCTAGTGTATACGAGTTCGAAGGACTCATCACACTGAGAAAACGAACATTAAATGTCCACAGCTTTAAAATACCAACACAAATTGAGTAGAAACTAGTTTTTGGTAGGTTAGGTATGACAGTTGAAACAAAGCTTTGTGTCACTTTTAGAATAATACCAGTCAGACTATTTTCAGATATATTTTAGTTAATCAATGTTTATCATTCCAGCTTATATATTCGGATGGAAATTTAGCAGCTGTATCAAAAAAAATTGCAGAGCAAACACAGTTTATTAATGGCTTGTCTATTGGAGAGCAATTGGAATATGGATTGTTTTGAAAGTACCAACAACAATAGTTTTAATATCAATTTATTCATTGTTATATTGTCCAAAATATTTTTTGATTAGTTTGTTTCTAGTCGAAGGACTCTTAGCTTTCCCGAATCTGCCATTATGCAAGCTGCATCGTTTTTTCCACCACAATACTTCGAGGAAGAAAAAACTGTTAGAAGTTTTCCTTTTTGTTGAATCTAAAAATGCAGTTATTCGTAACTATTAATGATTTCAAAATAAATCAGTTACTAGAAAAGTTTTTCTCTTAATAATAATCAATTTCACTATTATAATTAAGTTTTTTGTAAAATTGTTAGCTTTGGCACCAATGAGGTACGCTACTCCACACTTCGAATAGTTTAGTACAGAGATAGAAGAGAACGTGCTATAGCTAAATCTTCTTATTTGACAATCAAGGTCAAGAAAGGGCCAGTAGCTGGTCATTCAAAAAACTAGTTCAAAGTTACCTACTGTCAAAAATTGGCAAAAATGTCCTCTGCTAACTTGGAGTTTAACGCCCTGTATCTTTTTCCACGGAAATATTTTATTAAGGCATATTTAGTCCTAGTACAATATCGTCGTCTTAATGTAAGAGCTAGGTAGCTGAAAATATTTCTACATTGAGTTATCTATCAGAAAGTAAACTCTACGAGGCAGAGATCAATGTAATGAGTGGCTAACTCATCTAGTTCCCCTGGAGACATCTAGCAATCAGTGTAAAGTATACATATGGTTTGGCAAGTTTATCTGAAGCTACGGGGCATCGGTAAGAGGCGGGGAAACATGGCGCATATCTGTCATAAACGTACAAATGGCTTACGATACCTATTTTACCAAGTAAAACTGAAAATACAAAGGTCACTGACAATACCAACGCCGCTGGATAAATCAATATTAGTCAATTGATGAAGTGAGAGGGAAGAACACACGCACCCGCTTGACAATAAGAAGTCAGCTGGTCAGGCCTTTCGATAAAAATCACCAATTATGTAATTCGGAGGGTGTGGTAGTTATGGTTTTCATACAACGCTGCCAGAGCTTGAAGAATCCCATAACAAATTTGGGAAAGTGCTCATCTTTTAATATCCATGAATTGAAAAAATAAAGTTAATAGAAAAAATCCAAGGAAACAAGCACATTAAAGAATTAATCATATTGTTAATATTGTTAATAAGAAAAAGTTCATTTTCTAATTATTATCACCACATACTTAGCACTTTAGTTTTTTCATAGTTAAGCGTGGCAATATCGAATGTTTCCGACTGCATTCCTTTCACGACTTCAGATAAACTTGCCAAAGTATACCAGCAAGGGATTCAAAAAAATCAAGCTACCCAGTTCTAACATTCAGGCGACGAATTTTCACTCACCCTTCCACCCTTAGCATATGCCCCAATAAGTATAAATCACCCTGTACCGTGTAAATACTTAGTAAGTAAGTTGTACCTGGATACCAGCTTGAGCAACTTCGTGAGCTCGAACTAAATGGGTTAATTGATTAGATTTTAAAAATCTTTCCAAAGCTTCCACACTAAAAATGTGCGCTGTACCTCTTCTTGTATTTACAGCAAACCCTTCATTAGCTAACAGCTCCATTGCTAATTTATCGTTAATTGTTTTTGGCCTGGTAATTGAAAATAATTTGAATAATTATAAGCCTCAAAATAGTTATTTATGTACCAAGGGTATACATATATGTTTATGCTTGCGGTACATACAAACTTTTATGTCATTCTAGTTCGTTATTGCAATCCAATCTCAATACAAATCAGTGTTTGAAAAAATCCGGTTTAAATTAATAGGTGAATGTTGACAAACGTAAATGTCAAAATTAACGAAGATTTTGGAATTCCTGACGAAGTTATTGAAAAAGCAAAGGAAGCAACTGTTAATCTGTTGCCAAAAAAGTCTAAAGAAGCTTACGACATGGTTATTAAATAAGTTGAGCAGAAAATTATTCCTCTTCATGCCCGCGCGGGCCATAAAATAAACTTCATGCCCGCACGGTATAAAGTACGACATTAGATAGTTGGTAACTAAGTAATAAAAACACAATAATGAACTAGTATGACATAAAGTTATTTTATAGTAGTATATTAAGGTATAAGTGGATATTAAGGTCTTTAAAACCCGCGCGATTTTTCGAGCACGACGGCGAAGCCGGAGTGCTCGAAATAGAGCAAGAGTTTTAAAGACCAGTTATCCACGAATACTTTACGCCATTTTTTTTATTGGTGCACTTTGAAATTATAAATACTGGTCTATAACTACTACAACAACAAGAAATGGAAATCATAGATGGAAATAAGAACTAAATGTCAAATGGTTGAATTCGTGATGTATATGATGTACAGGGTGTCCCAAATAAGAGTGACTGATTTTAAACATAAATGCCCAGCTTATTAATTGCTCCAAAGAGATGGAGTTTTCACTAGTTTCACTAGTTTATCGAAGAGTTTTTTTCAGGCTTGGCTGGCATCTCATCTCATCAACACAGGGTGCTTTACTAATATTGGTCAAATTCAAAGGGAGAAATATGTATTATTTCAAATGAAACATCCTATAATTTTTGATCTCATTCAAAAGAGCAATCATTCTCCTCTCCAAAAATGTATAGTTTTCTATATTTTGTTTCATTAACAATAAAGATATTCGAAGTTTCATGTAGTAGTACATTTTTAATCAGTAGTTTCATATGAACGTATTTTGATGCCTAAAATCAACTCATGCTGTGTCCGTTTGACGCATAACAACAAAATCAGCAATTTTGACACTAGTAATTTTGTTAAGTCATATAAGTCTGTTTCGGAATGATCTATACAGTGAGTAAAAAAGCTCAAACTGTAAAAATTTATGCAGAAACGAAATCAATAAACAAGGAGGATATCCAGAAGGAAATTCATGAAAAATCCGCCGTCACTGAATATAATTAAAAAAATGTATGTACAATTTATCGAAACTGGTTGCATTGCACTCTTAAAAAAACTAAAAAATAATGATGGTCTTTTAAACAAGTTGATGTCAGTTAATGAAGTGACACATGATAACGATCATAAAATTTCTATTAGAAAGAGTGACGTTCAAAGATGTCTAAAAATTTTAAGATTAACTCCATACAAAATTCAGATTTATCAAAAATTGTACGAGTCAGATTATGAAAAACGAGTAATGGTATGTGAGACTTTACTTGACTCATTAAGAAACGAACCCAATTCATTATGAATTATGTCTGATGAAGCAATGTTCCACATTAATGGCATGTGTAACAAACATAATTGTAGAATATGAGGTTCTCAAAAACCAATTTCTTCCAATCAATTTGTTGTTATGCGTCAAATGGCCACAGCATGAGTCGATTTCATGCATCAAAATACGTTCATATGAAACTACTAATTAAAAATGTACTACTACTTGAAACCTCGAATATCTTTGTTGTTATTGGAACAAAAGAAAGAAAACTATACATTTTTGGAAAGGAGAATGATTGCTCTTTCGAATAAGATCAAAAATTATATATATATATGATGTTATGGAAATGAGAAAAACATAAACTAATTTGTATTTTGATGGAAGTTCAACCTTATTGAGTTCTGTGAATGTCAATAGTATTAATTTAAATACCATTTCCTAAGATTTGAAAAATCGTAATTAATATTTCAAACAATAGGTATCAACGGCACTTTCCATTTTAATTTATAAATTTGACATTTTTGAATATTGTTCGGATAAAAGTTTTGACGTTACAAACTACTCCTGTCTGATCAATAATAAAAAAATTGTTATTCAGACATGATTTAGACCATAGATTTAGACTTCGTTTCTCGAGTTGTTGGTTGCCACGGTAACTTTAAAACACGCGCGTTTTATAAAGTTTGACTTGAACACGGTGAGGCGTGCTTTAAATAGGTAAAATCTTTCACCAATAAAAAAAATTGTAATGCCTGTCTATCTTATTCAAAACTATTGAACTTGAACTTAGCAGACACATAGAATAGACCATTAAGAGGGATGTTTTTTTCACGTTTACAACAATTTTAGTTTGTTGTGACCAATTGGAAACAAGTTTTAACAGTGATGTTTGCATAGTTCCAAAGGAAAACGGCTTATAAACTCAGTTTCACATAAGATGAACCCACTAGAAGTCTAGAAGTTGCAGTGCTATGAGCGAAGAAGCTGCACATAACAATATCTGAACATGCAGCTTCTTCGCGCATACAACTGCAACTTCTAGACTTCTAGTGGGTTCTTTTCATGTGAAAGAATGATTACAGATTGTTTGTAACCAAAGGAGCAATAGACTTACTTAACAGGATCATTCCACATTAACTCCCAGGCTAAAGAGCTTTGAGCGTCCGGCTGATTGAGAGGAACTGGTATATCGTTAATAGCAGCTATTACTGGACATAACCACGGCGGAGGTACACCACCATGACAACAGAATATCTGCAAGAAAATATAACTACAAACACAGAGTAATTTAAACTTCTGACCATACACCAGTGACGTTGCTAAATCAAGTGTAGACGTCGGCTACAACAGATTTTAAAAGGGTTTAATTGCTAATCAAATATTGACAAAAATTTCATAACCTTCTTTGAAGATTATATTATAGTTAATTGACAGAACTGATGATGCAGACTATCATTCTTGGCTCATTTCACTCCTCAAGTAGCTCTTAATCAATTTCAACTTTCAATAACCTTATTTATAAGAACTCATTCCAAATTATTTCCCAGAATGTACTGTATGTGTTATTTGGCATCGATGACAGAGCCTAGTGAAATGGATTTTAAGAGACTGGATAAATACGGAAATATATTCAAATAACAGATCCAGGAGGTCGACGACGTATAGCGCCGCCACTGTCAAACGCTTTATTTTTGTTAATATCTAAGGGCCGCTTTTATAGGTTGCAGTTATCAGAGACCTTGACTTAAATTCTACTTTAACCCACGGATGCGTTGTATTGTTGAATGTAAAACCCTAAATTGTATACGTGGATGAGGTGCCAGATAACTTGAAGATTTGACATTTGAAAGAATTATATCATTATTTGGAGTTTATAATTTTCCATAATTTAACTTCTCTCTGTCTGTTTGATGAAATTCGAGAAATATTATTAGATTAGATTATTACAGAGGACAAGGATGATATCATTGAAATTGTTGAGCCGCCCCTTACATAAACACCTATGGTCAGATGAAGAATTCCTGAACAGATTTCGTATAAGTAGATATTCTAGGCAACTTCTAGATATCTTAGAGCACCATTTAGTAGGTCAACAGATCAGTTAGTATGTACCATAGACTTATAAATACCAGAGACAAAATATTTCATTGATAAAATGCTTTTTAAGGCGATCTATTATTGTTTTAAAAAAAGCTATAAGTGCAAGAAAGAAAGCATAGTCCTTGTCGGGCGCGTGATCAAAATGACAACAGTGTAATTGGGCTGTTGATTTTCATCGACAGTGGCCTACGGTTCAAAATCTACCAACAATAATTAAATATATTACGTTTTTTTATTGGATTATGATTGCAGGATGTAATAAGGCAAGGAAAGTGAGAAATGTTTTATTGTCATTCAAAATTCACAAAAACTGTCTAGACAAATCGATAAACCAGTTAAAACGTGAAAAAATAACAAAATGAAAGAGTGATATGGGTATATAAATGAATAATGAATTGAAATACTTATAGGTATGTATTTATTCATCCAGTTTTAAAATAATACCTAGTACAAGGTACTCTAAACCATATACCAACATTGGTAGTCACAGCTACTTGTTTGGTGACTACTGGTGCTTAAGAAAATTGAATTCATTTCATTAGATATCAGGCTAATCATTCACATTTTGATTGAATAGTTCAAACTTCGCAACTTTTAAACGATATTAACAATATAAATATTCTTACTTTAATATAAATATGAAAAAATGAAAAATATATAAAAAGCACACAAAATATGGAAATTTGATAACTTATGATGTACTAGTAGACTGTCCTGTCCGAATGTTAGACTGCCCGCTATTCGTTTGGGTGTCATATTTGATTTCAACAATAATACAAATACTATGTGGTTTTCACAATGAGTCTTACATTGTTCAGATAATGTATTTTGTATACTAATTTGGTAGTGGCACAGATTACCCTACCTGTAGGGTAATCTGTGGTAGTGGTTTATTCAATTAACACCAAGAGACACCAAAACCCTTCTTCTACACCTCTGATATTTACAAACACTTATACCACGCCACGCCACTGAAAAGATAACCTCACCTACCTATGAAAAGTTAAATTTGGGTTTAAATGTTCCCCTTTCTTACAAACAATACAAGAATTTACCATGGTTGGCCAAACAAAGTAAAATTTCCACAATAAGTACTAAAAAAACACCTTATAATAGTAAAGTAAGCACTAAAAGAGCTATATCACTTCGGCAACATAGCAAAACTACGCGTATACTATTAGTCATTCAATAAAGTACCAAAACATATGGGGTGTTGCCAAAGCGCTGTTTTGTACTTATTGTTCGTTTTTAATTTAGGAATATTTGCAAAGTTTATTGATTATTTAGTAATGTAAGGATCAATCAATTCAAAATTGAATGGTCTATGGAAGTTTTTTTTTCAATATATGCATTATAAAAGCAGTGCTCTCCAGTTCTTTAAATATACTTAAATTATTTCGAAATACTTTCCCGAAATTATGGAGATTTGTCAACGACGCAATTTGGAGGGAGAGAGATAAAATTGAAAGATAGAACGATGATTGATCGCCTCGAAATGTAAACAATGTGGTCTCCTTTATATTATAAGTCTATGGTATGTACCAATTCATATTATTATTTGCCATAATCATAACCATTCATAACATAAAATAATAACGTCTGAGAGCTAATAAACTTCATTTTCATCAATTGACAGCTGACATCAATAAGACATGAAGCTATAGGACAATCGAAAGTTTTCGCAGGTAGAGTTAGCTCGAAGATATAACGGTAATCTATAAAGGCGGCCCTAAATCAATCAAGTTAAAGAATCTATATTTCTATTATACTCTTAAAACGTAAATACCTTGCCATCAATAACAGCAGCTATCGGCATAGTATCAAAAGCATTGTTAGCAGCCGACCAAACCTCATGACCTAATTTATCTCCGAACTTTATGCAGCATTCTCTAAAATTAATCTCTATTTTCTCTATTTCGTGGAATGGCAATTGGCACTTACTTATAAAATGTAAACATTTTTTGTACTTCTCTTATTTCATGATTACCTCTCAAAAGGTTCACTTTATTTGGACTTTGAAGCTTGTAAGAAAATAGATACGCAATCACCTCAATGCTAAACGCTCCTAGAAACAAACAAAGTAGATAATTTAATGTATGAATAAAAAATAATCAAGTTATAAATACAATTAAGTCTGAATTTAATATTTTCAATTCTACGGCTATAGAGGAACTAAATGAGTTAATATGTGGATTGTATTATTAAATCATCCATAAATGTGTACTATATAGATAGGTATGTAATAATAATCTCATTCAGACCACTTCCCTTTTCAGAACTCTAAACTTGTCCTGTATTGACCATAATAATATTGTTAGATCTCGTTAGATAATCAAATTTGGCGCTGTTACAATCATCCAACCGCTCACGCATGCGCGCCAACGTAGGCGGGCGCGAGGGAGGAGATCTATTTCCCCTCGGCGTTTCAGTCCGGCATTAGCTGCTTGACATGGGTTGTGAATACATCTAAGAATAAGAAATCTAACATAAGGTGTGGGGTACACGTGCACTTTCTTAACCCTTCTGTGCTGTGTGAAATTTTGTAGTTCATACATGCAAATAAATATTTCACATAATGGCATAAGAGCACCAATTTTGGAATATCTGCAAAACCGTGTGGAATGTGGATGACATGTGGTTACAAAGAAAATATTGGGTTTTAAACTGTAAGTGTGTAAGACCGGAAACACCGAGGGGAAGTAGATCTCCTCCCTCGTGCCGCCTACGTTGGCACGCATGCGTGAGCGGTTGGATGATTGTAAGAGCGCCAAATTTGAATTTCCTAAATGAGATCTAACAATATGTAAATGTTATGGGAGATAAGATAAACAAAACTGGGTTCACAAGTAAATTGGTATCTTTGTTAATGGGTCTTTTCTAATAAATATAGTATACTAGAAATAGGAAATATAACATTAAGAAGATTGAATTTTCGAAAATGTACGTATGAAAGTAGTTCCCAACTGAACGCCATTATTGGGTGGTGAAAAAAGTTACAGAAATAACAAGATTCAGACTAAGTAGAAAGGGAATCATTCGAAATTTTATTGTATCTTTTTGAATTACCTCTATCGACGTAATCTCCCAAAAATAACAATTTACATGGTGTTAGTCCTGGTCCAATGTGCCATAAAACTCTTTCAAAGTAAAGTAGATCATTTACATTTCCATGGAGATCGCCTGAAATTATCAAAAATTCAATTTTAAAGCAGTTGAAATACCTACAATTTTATTTTTTGCATTTAAAAAATTTATTCAGTGATTTGAATGTTAATGAAAACTGGTACTTGTATAATATGTATACCCACGACAACCACATTTCTGCGCTAAGAAATCATCACAATATTTAAAAATTTTAATAAACGCCACTTCATCCTTCAGCATAGTTCATCTTAAGAGACTGTGTGTTTCATCTGCGGTCAATTGGTGCCAACGGATACATTCCTTTTTCCAACCTTCTAAGCCTTAGGGTGCTAGTCAATGCTTTGTGTTGTATGTTAGGATCACCATGAACTGGTGGGAGTCTAGATCCCTTGGGAGCTGCTCAAATAGTCGTATGAAAACTACATGAGTCACAGGGAATATGTTTATTATATATCTCAACTAATTACATATACATTGAATTTGAATCTATTATACATCTGCCCTAGGTCAACTATTCTTTCACGTGACAGTCTATGGCTTTCAACTGACCTCTTACTGTCACGTCCATGACCTTACATGACTATTTACTATTCTACAACTATAAAACAATAAATAACTGCACCGTTTTCAAACTAGAAATTTTTACATGGAATTATTTAATAATAAACAATTTCAATGAATTTAATTCCTGGTTTTCTTTTTATGTAATACCAAAAGATATTTCACCTTGTTTAAAAACTTTTCCGTTCAACCCCTAGCATGTATGTATCTATGTATTTTGGGGTGACATTCACTGAGCCCGAAAAGATCTATTATGCCCCCTTACTTCTACTTAGTTTCTGAGGAGAGTCTCAGAAACTAGTGGTTCCTTTAGTCCTATTTCTCGGAGGAATATTAGGATGTCTGTAGGCTTCAACTAAGGTAAATGTTCCTCTTCTATCCAGCAATCTCCCAGGTGCTGTGCTCTAGGATTCTGAAGTGCTGTGCAGTTGGAAAGTATGTGGATGGAGGTTTCTTCTTCCATTCCAAAAAATATGCATTCTTCTTCCTCCACTATTTTGAGCTTTTTCAGGTGCCCATTCAGGCGACAATGTCCCGTTAGGATTCCTGTTAAAACTCTTAGCGCAGTTTCACTTTGACTTATGCATTCATTTGATCTTAACAGGTTGTAGTCACTCAGAGAGTCTGATTGTATAAGCACTACTAGATCTTTCCAATGGATCTTCTCTTTTTCTCGGCTTTACCTATTTCTTCCAATATTACATTGGGGCTGATTCCGCAGAAGGGTTCAGGCCCCCAGAAAGGTATTTCAACCCCTAGCATAGTCTGATAACGTTATATTTATTCGGTGTACATAAATGATTGGCCAAAAGATTGTGTTAAACATTAAGCTATATAACCAGATGAGAACCTTAAAGATTCCTTGAAGAAGAAAAACGCTAGAATCCAGACCCTTGTAAAATTCTAATAAATGTACAAACAAGGAGAGAAAAAATAATTCTACAATTGTACACTTTTTTATTTTTAGAGTACTAAATGCTGAAATAAATTTTGACATAGCAGTAGTTATAATTTTCTAGAAAAAAGAAAGAAACAATGTTATTGGGATTCTTCATACTAGAAAACTTTTATCAGCAATTATTAAGTATGGCTTACCCATCACATACACTGGAGATTGCAGCATCAACAATCTCGATTCTCCTCTAAATATTTCCCTCACTTGATTACAAATACTAATCAAATTTTTCCCAACTGTAGCTGAATCCAACTGACCCCAAGTATAAACAGAAGTTGGGTCTTTAATTTTATTGATACTTGTTAAATACCTGAGCGATTTTAACAATTCGTTTGAAACCGACCGTTGGCTAAATATATCCATGGATGTTCTTCTAGCTTGCTCGTTAAGTGGTTGCTTTAGAGTTGTCGCAGAGACGGCATCTAAAATTTAATAAAATATATCGGTTAACGCAGAAGGGTTTATGAAATTGAACGAATCGTTAAAACATTTAAATTATCAAGAAGTTTTTTCACGCTAGACAGAATCACCTTGAATTAAACGCAACTCATCAATATTAAGCGCTTGACCACTCCTTTGGATTTTCACCGCATGTACAGCTACTTCATACTCGATATTAGTTTTAACTGCTGGCAATTTTCCTCTAGTAGCTACAATAATTATCACAATTTTAAATTCATTAACACTATTAACACTGACTAGGATATATGAACTTACTTTCTGTAGGCGTTTGTCCAGTTGTCAATGGTGTAGAATTATTTGTTGCAAGCACAGCAGCACCGCCGCCATCACTGAAAAACAAAACATTCCAAGAAAGTTTTTATTGGTAGCTCCAATGACAATGCTCAAGGTTAACATTGATAGTGATTTTAACCCGCCGTCACTCGCGTCCCCTTTTTTTACACGATCGCTCGCGTGTTAGATTTTATCTAACATTTGGTTATTTTATTTACTTATTTTATTTATTTATTTTACTTATTTATTGACCAGTTGGGTTAAAAATCATTTAATTAACATATTTTGTACTTGGTTATTAAAATATTCATAATAAAATACACATTAATATAAAATAAACAAAGTTTTAAGTCAAAAAAATATTAATAAAAAAAAACGCATGTGTGTTATGAGTAAGGCCGTGATAAAATTCCTAAAGGCTCGTTCAAAAAACCGCAAGTTGAAAGAAACCGATTTTTCAAAAATGTTAGATTTTTTCTAACGGTGCGAGTGACGGAGGGTTAAAGAATATATACGACCAGTCAAGAGTTATTTTTGTTATGTAACGATTAAGGGAAATTAATAGGAAAATCAGTATTCAAAACTGCCTGAAAAAACTAGACAAGAATATGTCAAAATTAACAAATTTCAATAAATGATTCTACTATACTATACTATAAATTATTAATTAAATGCCAATTTTCAGTTTCATAAGTTCCTTGTGGCATTACTTATTCTTATTTCTTATTCTTTTGGGAATCAAACCACAATAATGTTTTTTATTTTTTATTTCGACGTTTCGGTAGCGTTCCAGCTACCGTTGTCAAGATTAACTAGTAATAAAATCAATAAAATAATTTTTGGTCCCTATCTGATACAACGAAAAAATATGACAACTAGACAATCAATAATATTTTGAAGTTTAAGACTACAAAACTTTGTTGTCAAATTTTATTAAGGTCCATTCATAGTAGATCACACCTCTGGTAAAATGTGAAATAATAGTTATTTACGTAATTAGTGGGATATGGACATTATTATCGCATGTGAAGTGCGTTAATAATTCCTATCACACGTGTTACGTACAAAATTTTATCTACAACTGTTTATTAGTATTATTAACAGTACCTATAATATAAAATTTGAAAAAAATTTCAATCCAACGTATTTTTAATAATATTTACTGCAAACATAAGGTACTGTGTATCATATTTTGTGACCATAGCAGCAAAGACAAACAAGGCTGTGGAAAAAAAATAAATTAGTTATGTCATCAAATTTTCAAAGCTGAATGAACAAAAATCTATAAAAATTAGTTCAAGCGAAGAAAATCTCCTTTCGGAAATTTAAAATGCAGCTTCCAGTGTTATTTTAAATATTTTACCTACGACCCCCCCCTGTAATCAGTCAATAACACACAGTTGGTATCAATGTAATGACAGCTATTACGCACTGTAAAAAAAAACGCACAGCTGTAAAGTAAATCGCACGGCTTCCCTAGCAACATCTTAGCAACTGTCAATAGACGTCTCCATTTTATTCAAAATTTACTATTTAAAAACATTAGATATGGCCACGTTTAACTGTGAAAAGCACAAAGTACTATGTATATGTATTGATTATAATTGAAAAATGGACTTTCGATTATCAACAATATAATAATAATGATTAAACGTTAGTTCTTTACTGTGCTTCTTTCATTGGTAATAGAGTAATAGAGATGGAGTTTACCAAGCACCTCTAATTATGTAACTGTTATTTCTTATGCTTCTTATGAAAAATACAAGTACAAGTAGGTCGTAGGTAAAGTATAGTACGTAACTCGTGTTGTAGAGCATTTTACGCACTTTTCCGTTCGTGCGTAAAATGCTCCTTACCACACACGTTACGTAATATACTATAATTCTGGTATTAATATGTTTCAATCAAAAACGCACTAGTGCGGTAATATACGTCATTATGACACTAAAAATAGTGTCAAATCGTACCCGTTACATGACAGTTGTAGATAAAATATTTTATTTTATGACATTCTAACGATATGATAGTCTACTAGAAATGAAATCCAGTGAAGTGCACGTTCTAGGAACGCTTTTTTTAGATTATTTTGGAAATGTTGTTAATAAAACGCGTTTGTTGTTACTTTTTTGTGTATGATCATTTTTGTTTTCAAAACATGTATAACTCAGTTTGGTGATTTTGTGTATTGAAGTGTGTATCGATTAACAACTATTCCAATGATAAATCATAAGAAAACCTGGATAAAAACTTATGATGCTATCCTGATAACGAAGGTAATTGATTATTGGAAATTTCTCTTTCTAACGTTGGTAACCAAATTTGACTACATTCGGCTGAAATACTAGCTACACATTTATCTGCATTTAGATGTATTAAAGCACTTTCTTTGATTTTTCTTCTTTTATTATTGGGCTCTTTCAATATTTTTTTTGTCGAATCCCATTGAATTTCATGCCCCTTTTCCCAAGCATGTTTACAAATACCTGACTTAAAGAACTCCCTATCTTTGATGTATTTTTTATGTTCACTTATTCGGACTTTCAATGATCTAGATGTTTCATCTAAATAGAATTTGTCGCATTCACAAGATATCTGATATATGTAATTTTTGAAGATTGTTCTTCATTTTTTGGTTTCGTTTTTGTTAAGATAGATCTCAAAGTATTGTTAGATTTAAAGCTGGTTCGAATATTAAATTGATTATCAATTTTCTTAATTCTTTCTGACAAACCCCTAACATACGGTATTGTCAAGTTTTTAAAAATTATGTTAGCTGAATTATTAATATTATTATTGTTATTCTTATGGGGTATTAACAATGAGCCTTTCTCTATATTTTTGATTTCTTTATTTACAAATTCTGCCGGGTAATAATTGGCATTTAAATCATTTTTCAGTAGAGTTTTCTCCTTTGGGAAATGATTATCATTAGAACAAATGATTCTGGCCCTATCGTATAAACATTTTACTACCCCTTTTTTAACGCTTATAGCATGATTTGATTCAAAATTCAAATACCTGGTATTCATTATGAAACCGAAAAGTTGACCAATAGAAATCTAGATTTTTAAATAACCAAGTAGGCAGACCCAATATTTTCTGTAGAATGTCGAGAAAAAAAACAAAAGAAATGTCGAGCACCAGACCAAAAATACTTAATGACCAAGGTAAATACATATTATTATTAATTTTTGTTTACAATAATTTATTACTAATTTTGTATAACAGTAACATACCCATTAGATAACGTAATTTCTTATGGAACCTTCCTGGATTACACAAGTACGACAAGGAAAATATGAGAAAAACAGCTTGAAAGAGAGAGAAAGTATAACTGTTTGCGCGCATCGGAGGCGTGCACTCAGGTCTAGGGGATGGCCGAATGTTGATTGTCCTTTACAGAGAGAAAGAGAATTCCATTGAAGCAAAAGCCCACATAACTGCTTCCACAGCTACTTGAAAAAGATTAGAGCTTTATCCACATCCAGTTAATGACAATAACTCTTAACAAATTGAAATAGCTCTATAGAATAGTCAAATGCAGTCTTATCGTGCGGGTCATACGATTCAACCGTTTTTGTTGTCTTTTATTGCGTTCAATCATAAAATCCGTAAGTTGACAGACTTGTGCAATTTCGACGGGAGAAAAAAGGATATCTATCCAGTTTTCAGCGATTCTAAAAGGTCTTTAACCAGCGAAGTTTTTATTTAAATTTCAGTTTTGTGACTTTGACAATTCAAAGTGACAATATGAATAATAAGAAGGAATTTTCCGCTATTTTGCATTGTGAAGCAAAAAAAATGGTACCTAATCTGATAGATTATTTTGAGAATGAATGAAAAAGTGGAAATTCGTCAACCAGTGTGCAGGAAACATCAGCCATCATTATTTTCCCCGGGTGTATTTGTAATCTCACATTTTGGTGACCTCTGTGTCTTCTGATTTGATACATATGAATAGTGACCTTTGAACCCGCACGATAAGAGCGCTTTTGACTACTGTTTTCTGACCAGTAAGGCAACTTATTTTACTTAATTTGCGTAAAACATAGTATTGAAGAGCATACCCAGATTTTTGTAAACATTTTAGTATCCCTGTAACTGCTCGAAACACGGTAGACGTTCCACGAATTTTCAATTCACAAATCGCTTTTAGAAAATCGTTTTCACTAATTGGATTTCCATCTACCATACCCATGGCTCTAAAAACGTTGTATTAAAATAATTAATGAGAAATTTCAATTTTTTTGCTCTATTTTCATTTAAACTGATCCAATTATCAATTTAGTTATAGAGTCAATAGGATGGCGCAGTTAGCCAGCTATGTTGGAATTCGAATCAGAGTAGAATATATGTCACAATAACTTGGCTTCATTTACGTAGGAATATTGGTCCAGTAAAATATCTAAAGGGACTCTCAGCTCTATCATTTTCCAACAAAAATCCCATTAACAAACATGTAGACTTAATTCCTTTGAATGAAAAAAAAATATCAATGGAACTGTGCATATAGTACTTGGATGGGTGACCAAGCTAGGGAATCCATCGTATAGGCACTGGTTATAAAGAGAACAGATACGAAAGCTTGACAGAGAACAGTAAAAAGAGAGAGAGATGGGTGGACATACCCATTTAAATGCCCATTGTCTTATGTCGACTCCGTTCGGGCTGCTTCGCGAAATTTGTCAACAGGGTTGTCAATTTGCATGGTACCTATTTCCTTCAATTTACCATCATAGGTCAAACATTTTATAAGCATTTTTTTAAATGTGATAGTTATACAGATACTAATATTCGATAATTACTTGTTTTAAATCAATATTATTAACAATAAAAGAATTATACAATTAAAAAGATTATAATGTATAAAAATCGTACCATAAATATTTACTTTTTCCACAAACCACATCCTTGGCAACCATGCACAATAACGGTGACGGCTAACCTAACCTAACATGATCAAAACGTCAGAACATGCTCAAAATTCATAACGCCATTTTTGTTTGCCTCATTGTTTGAAGGTGTTCAATCGGCGATATTAATTGTGTTATTTGACTAATCGATTGTGTGTTGTGGTGATATTAACTATAAAAATATAGTAGTAGTAGTTTTAATGTTATTATTCGGACATCTAAGAGTAATTCAGTATTCGCTGGATATACAGGGGGGAAAAGAAAACAATTTTTTCCTCTACTTTTGACACACCCTGCAGGTTAATTCTGCTAGTAGATCTGCACACAATTAACTTTATCAAGAAGACTGATTTGTTTCCAACATTTTGTTTTTTTATTTACCCCAATATCTTAATTTGTTTGTGAAATGTGACGGTTTAAAGATAATGCAACATTTTAGAAATGGTCATAATTTAAATGACGGTAGAAAGTAAACTACAAAATATCAGAGTAATATATAATTTTATAAACAATTCAAACAACAAATAAGCTGATAATTATTACAAATTAATAACGGGTATTTCCCCCACGCACTGCCTCAATGCGTCGTGGCATACCCTCTTAGATGTCGAATCTCCATCTGGTCAATCTGATCCCATTTTTGGACCAAAGCATCTGTCAAAAAGTTTAAATTACTTGGAGAAGGAGCTCGGTTACGAACTCGTTTGTCCATCATGTCCCAGACGTGCTCAATTGGATTGAGGTCTGGGCTACGTAATGGCCAGTTCACCCTTTGAATTTCTGTTTCGTCCAAATATTGAGACACAATCCTCGCAATATGTGGTTGAGCGTTGTCGTGCATAAACATGAATTCGTTTCCTATAAACGGTGCAAATGGAATTACATGTGTATCCAGCACATCACTAATATATCGGTTAGCTGTCATTGCTCCGCCGCCAACAATGACTAAATCAGTACGAGCTCGTATGCTTATGCCGCCCCAAACCATTACCGATCCTCCTCCATAACTGAGTCTTGTGGAAAAATTTGCTTGGTCAAACCTTTCGCCTCTTCTTCGGTATATTCTTTCACGGCCATCTGGAGAACGTAAACAAAACCTTGACTCGTCAGAAAATAAAATCTTACTCCGATCATCGACATTCCAATGTTGATGCTCCCTGGCAAATCGAAGGCTATTCTGTGATTCCTAAGTAACTCCGGACCAGTTGCAGGTCTTCTGGAGCGTAATCCATGTTCTCGTAATCGCCTTCGAATCGTTATTTCGTTAACAGCTACTTGGCGTACTTCTTCCAAACGATTTCGAGCCATGATAGCAGTAGTATTTCTTTCTCGCAAAACGTTTAATGTTACAAAACGATCATCTCGAACATTTGTAGAACGTCGTCTGACAGATCCTCTTCGTCTTGAAAAACTACCAGTTTCATTGAAACGTTGTACAGCTCTCTGGACGCTACACCTTGTAACACCCAATATTCTAGAAGCATAATACTGAGACCTACCGTCTTGTACCAGGGCAACTGCTCGTGCTGCATCAGTAGGTGTTAAAACCATGATGTTAAATTAAATACTGACAATTAAACTGCAATTGCCAAGTAACGAATATTTTACAGTTGTCATATTGTGAGTTGGCCACAGCACTGTACTTATTTTGTAGTTTATTCTCTACCGTCATTCAAATCATGACCATTTCTAAAATGTTGCATTTTCTTCAAACCGTCACATTTCACAAACAAATTAAGATATTGGAGTAAATAAAAAAGCAAAATGTTGGAAACAAATCAGACTTCTTGATAAAGTTAATTGTGTGCAGATCCACTAGCAGAATTAACCTACAGGGTGTGTCAAAAGTAGAGGAAAAAATTGTTTTCTCTTCTCCCCTGTATATACGGCGAGTACTAAATTACTTTTAGATGTCCGAATAATAACCTTAAAACTACAGTATTTTATCTAAAAGTTGTTAAAAAATTCAAATAAATCAGCTTTCCCATTTGAAAGTTATAGCATTTTTAAATAAATCATTGTTTTGAATGGATTGAATTTTAAGTCGGTAGGTAAGTGTGTTTGTGTTATCCAAAAATGTATTTATTAATCTCCCAAAAGAAATGACTATTTATAACAAATCATAGGAACGTACATATGGGTATTAAATAAATACATAAATATATATATATATATTCGATTATGATTATTGTCTTAATTCATGGCGCAGTTTTAAAGATTTAGTGGAACCTTCCAAAAAAAACTAGACCCGGCACTAGAAAGTGTTATTGTCCCCGAATCAACAGTGCAATTTGGTAGGAAATCCAGAAAATATTTCAAACTGGCAACATCGCGGCCTTACCGAGTTAAAGGTCCAATGTCATTGACGTCGGAGCTGAAAATTGTTTGATGTTTTACCGGGATTCGTATCTGTTCTCTTTATAATCTGTGGTATAGGGCCCGTACAGCCTGCAGCGGACTAGCATATCACACCTCGCAGGCATTATACCAATGAGCACGAGGTATAATGTAGATATGCCGTCTTTCGGAGGAGACGTAAAACCGAGGTACTGAGTCCATGGATGTTGGGCTCGTTAAAGAACGCTACCACTGGCTGGCCAAAATTTCCGGTTAGGGGTAGAGTGCTCCCGGCGTCGGTGATTAGCCTCAGTCGCAGAAATAGACCGAAGTTAAATAACAGAATAAAAAAAACTGTGCATACAAGCATTACATATTTACCATTATACTTTCAACAGAACAAGTTAGATCAATAGTTCGCCAAATTTACATTTGGATATATTATTAATTCATTTTATAAAAAATAATAGTTATTTTATTTGCGGCTTACTTATATGTTTCTGAGGCCTCCTTGACAATACTAGCTGGATCAATGGGTATCTTCTTAGCCTTCCTCAAATCAGTTATTAAACCCTTAAAATCATCTGCTCTCAGTAGTTTGTCATTATCTTTATCATAGTACCTAAAAAAATCAAGGCAACCTGCAAAATTTTATTTCGAATCGTTATATGAGCTAAAGCTTCATTAATTTTGAGAAATACCAAAAGGAACAACCAAGGTGTAGAAACCGATTGATTGAAAACAGGACGACAGTCAGTATTACACCAATAAACTAGAAGTAAATTACACACACTCTTCTTGCTTTGGATTCCAGACCATGCTGGGGAACATGAAAATGAAATAGTAGATGAGCTAGCCTGAACCGGTGTAAAGGGAATCGCATTACTACTTCTTCAGCCAGGAAAGCGGCTGAACTTAGACTTCAAGGTCTCAGCGACACCTACGGCCTGACAACTTCGACAATTGTAGAACTAGCCAAACGTTACACCCTTGATCAATCCCTTAAGAGATGGGATGGATTCAAAGGATGCAGTCTTGCCAGGATCACACTTGGCGACCCTGGGAAGCTGGCGTCGAAGAAATATTTGGCGATGACCAGGAAAAACCTACGTTTAACAGTAGGACTTCTGACTGGCCACTGTCAACTAAGAAAACACCTCCATACTATGGGGCTAGTGGACACACCTCTATTCAGGATGTGTGAACAGGAAGATGAAACTGTCAGGCATGTCTTATGCGAGTGTCCGGAGTGTGCGTTCGGTGAGTGGTGAGTGGTGTGGTCTACTCCTGCCGATATAAAGGAGATGTCTCCCAGTGACCTGTCCACCTTCCTGTGAAGGACAGGATGGACGATGACCTAGAAGGACAACTCCTCGGGAGGATGTACAATGGGTCACATGTGGCCTATGTGCTGTGAGCCTACACTCACCCTTCCTACTTTACATATACAGATACCGTTCTGCGAAATTGGTCTTACTGTCTTTAGGGCGGAAATAAGAAAGAAGGAAGAAAAAGACAGATCATGCTTGTGGACTCAACTAGTCCAAAGGACTACAACCGAAAGAGATCAAAGTTACAGATCAAAGTTACAGGAAAGTGGTAGCAAAAACCAACAAATCAACTAATAACCCTTAGTGGCTAAACGAATAGAACAAATGTCAAAAAATATCCCTCTACTTACTAAGAGAATGCGAATAAGTTACCTAAACATATATCTGCTTCTTATTTCCGCAGCAGCCCCTCCGTGTGATGTACTCGGATCTATGGTAGCCAAAAAATAAATATATTCTCTAAATGTTATTCCATACCTATAATTATAGTCAGCAGCCCTGCAATGGACGTAATTTTAGAAAAATTTCATTTATTTTAATGTATTTTATATTCACCGAAATAAACTTGGTGCACATGCCTTTTCCCATCCCATATCAGCCATTACTTTTGAGAATGGTCTTATATTCAAGTAAGCTGCTGGAAAAGTCATCAATAGAAATTCTTTCAAAATCAATTCTTGCCCTTTAAATAAAAACAACGTCAACTAGGGCTACCCATCAAAAAATGTATATATTAATGACATTTTTCAAATTACCCAAGCGATCAATTCCTGATGCGTCCACTAATTGTGAATAAGTGGTACTCTTTCCGATAACGAACATATCTTCATTAGTTTCCAATAAATTTTCATTGAATGTCGTATCTTCTGCTGGGCTATAATAATTAGGCAACGGTTCCTTTTTTATCAAATAAAACAATTCGATTAACTCGGGACTTCTCAAATTATGTGTCTGCATTAATTTCGAAATATCCGCTATGGATACCCAACGACATTTTCCTCGATACTGAAATCAGAAAATCATAATTAAATTTCAAACATGTAAGCTAACAACAGTTGATAACAATGCCCAATTGCGGTCCTCTGAATCTAGATTACTATTTTTAAATAGCTAATCAGCCTAGAGGCTGAACATGTTATTCCTTGCCTGAGCCTTCTGATCGCCTATAAGAAATCTCACACTCGCCCTGCAGTCGTACTGGTATAGGGCGTGCTTTGCGTTGTCCTCTACCAAAGGACAGAATCTGCACATGGCTTCGCCTCTCAACCCCATTAGCTTTTCATGTCTGTTGAGCTTAAAGTGCTATGTTATTATATCTACTACGACTTTGACAGTTTTTCTATCATTGCTTATCAGGTCTGCCGCAAAAGTTGGTGAATGTCCTGCAATGAACTGATTCGCCTGTCTTTGTTTTGGTGAGATTACCCACCCTTCTAGAGATCTCTGTGCCACCTACTACCTAGAGAGATTCGAGAATTTTTTGCGCAGCTTAAAAAATTATTTCATTTCAACGCCTCCAGAACCTAATGTGATAACCTCTTCACAGCAAACAATATTTTCCGTTATTGGAACTTTGTTCTTTACGTCAGGTTATGTTTGAGCGACCGGGGGTCGCGACCCAAAAAATCTGACCGTTGCGTTACGTTACGTTATGTTACGTTGCTTCGTTATGTGCTTTGCTTGCGTGCGTGTGCTCTCTCCTGAGTCTCTCTCTCGTTTACGAAGCAGCGATTCATATGCTTCGGCCGGGAATCGAACCCGGGCCGCCCGCGTGGGAGGCGAGCATTCTACCACTGAACCACCGATGCTATATTAAAATTCTATGCAAAGCTGGTATTCGCAGTGCTGGTGATATACTTGAATTTGTTCGGATAAATTTTTACTATTATTTCCCTAATTTTTTTTGCGCGATTGATCTTTTTTGTTTATTTACAGCATCGGTTGTCAGGACGGTAGGTTGTGTTTACTTGTTTCTGAGTTTAACACGTCGGTAAGTGATTTACTTACCGTTCAGACGTCGAAAAGTAATTTCACAACAATTTCACCAAAATGCTAAATATATTTTAAACTGATCGAGAAGTATAAATGTCACTTTTGACATTTCGTTCATTTCGAAGAAATTTAAATTATTTTATTCGGAATTCATTTCAATACGATCGCGCAAAAAATGGTATAAGCATCTCGAACGTTGAGGGTAATTACAACGTTTGCATGTAGATTTCTCTCGTAAAATTGGACAAAATGATACGAGGATTAAGGGGTCTAGCACATTTACTTTTCGAAATACAGGGTGTTGAAATTTTGAAAACTTGAATGTTTTAATTCGATAACTTTAAAATGGATGGATACATTGATTTGACATTTGGCAGGTTGTTTTTAAATGAAAAAGGGTATACTTTGATAGAAATAGTAGTTTGTGCAATTAGTGTGGATATGATGACCATATCGCACGAGGACGAAGTTTGAGAACGACGCCGTAGGCGGAGTGCTCAATCGTTCAAGAGCGAAATGGACAATCCACACAGCATATTCGAACAGCATATTTTTTCTACGACCCACTTAAGAAAAAATCTAGAAAATAAAAATTTCTATAAACTGTAATATAACTTCAATTTAAAATTTAACAATTCAATTTTATATTTCCACTAATTTTTTTGTGGTAAATGTATAGTTTTTGAATGTCCAATTTGTGTAATGCTACGGTTTACCTTTTTAAATATACGATACTGTTATAAGTAGACGTTGCCAGTCGGACTCCCTCATGAAGGGTACCGTACCATTATCTATAATAATGAATATTCTGCTAAATATTTCAAACGTCTACCTGTTGTCGTTATTATTATCAATCAGAATAATTATTTAAAAATAAAATTAACAATAAAAAAAAACTTCCTCATGGGGAATCGAACCCGGGTCTACCGCGTGAGAGTCTGGTTTGCTTACTACTCGACCACCGAGGAATGTGCAAATTGTTTATCTATAACGTCAGATGTATTACATAATTTTTGCTTAAAAAAAACTAAAGTTCCTACCGTGTGTCCCGCGACACGTTCTGCGTTTTTTTATAAAAATTATCAGTCTCCCTTGAAATTTTTTATAATTCAAGTAGGGAAAACTTCCTATCTCTATATAGCATTGTAAGCTACGCTCCTTCCCAAAATGGCCGCTACAACCATTGCATTTCCGCGACAGAAGTGGTTAGATAATCATATTAATATATAGAGGGTAGATTAAAACTATTCCTAATATAACAATAACATATTATATACAAGGTGAATGAAAAAAAATTATGGATTGGGAGTTAATATATCAAGGTTATAGTTCAGAGGTAAGAGGGTAGGTTGAAAGGTAAGAAATTTTCCCGGGCTCCTATACTAATTTGCGAAAAAAAAACTACTCACTTTTCCAATCGTATTTTTTGCCTTATTTTTAGTTGGCGTATCTACAAATAGCTGGAAAACAATATGCAGCAAATATGCACTTGTGTGTCTAGATATAAGTAATTTGGAAATCCTCAAAATCTTCAATTCTGCATTGGGTAATGGTCCGAATATCTAGAAATAGATATAGAACATTCCATCAAACATATTAACGATAAAAACACTGTTTTCACATATAAAACTTGGTTTGCCACGTCTCATATGTATGTATATTGAGGTGAGATTCACTGAGACCTAAAATAATCTTCTGTGTCCAATGCTTAGTTCCTGAGGAAATTCAGGTAATATTTCCTTCAGACGTATTTCCCGGGAGAATTTTAGGATGTCTGCAGGCCTTAGGTTAGGTAAATGTCCCTCCTCTATGCAGTAGTCTCCTAGGTTTTGTGCCTTAGGATTTTGCTGTAATCGGTAAGTACGTGGATGAAGGATCCTTCTTTCATGTCACAAAATCTAAACTCTTCTTCCTCGAATATTTTGAGCCCATTCAGCCAAAAATGTTGATCTAAACAGGTTTTAGTCAGTATATTCGATTGTCTAAGCCCCACTGAAACTTTTCAGATCCCTCAATTTCTAAGTTTGTGCCCATTTCTTCCAATATTACATTGGAGCTGATTCCACCAAAGGGTGTTTCAGTCCCCCTATATGCTAGTTCATCTGCTATTTCATTTCCTATTTAAGTATGTCCAGGAATACACAGTAAGCTCTCACCTAGTTTAATGAGCTAGCCTAGACATTCCCATTCCTCGTCTCGTAACTCACCTCATTAATTTCTTTTCGAATAGTTTTCTCCCAAGCTTGGCCCGGAACTACTCTGGCACCTGGAATCCAATGTTCCACATTTTCTACTATTAGTAGGAGCGTTGCATCGAATGGACAAAATGCTGCTACTGAAACTACATCACAAAGTTCACTCACACATTTGAAAGTCAAAGCCATTTACTGCAATTGTTATTTTTTCCAGTTAAATTGAAATTGTGTTGTGTTTGTTGCACACCAGTGATTTGTTAAATTAAGTATTTGGCTTATCGCTCTACAATTTTTTATTCGAATTGCTGTAAGTTTGACATTTTATACCTGTCAGTAAGGAATTTGGTGATGTTTCTTACATCAAACATCGATTCACTCGAACACGTCCACTCAGGAAGCAGAATGCACACAGGTTAAGGCAAGGGATCTCAGGTGCCTGAAGCACGGTGTCTCTTCATAACTAGGGCAGTGAACAGGATATAAAAAAATTCGGTTGTCAAAAATAGCTCTCGGACTATAAAAATTCGTTAATTTATACCCACCTACTCTCAACTCTTGAAGAAACTTTGTAGATTCTATTTATCCACACATTACAGCTCCAAGTTAAACGGGGTTGGGATATCTTCACGATATAATAAACCATTCTGGTTTGTAATTAGGAGGGACAATATCACTTGTATACCGGTTTCAAGGTATTTGCACCTCATCAGTACAAGGTAGATATCATCACTCCCTTCTATGTATGTATTTTGGGGTGACATTCACTGAGACCTAAAAGATCTATTGTGCCCCTTTACTTTTACTTAGTTTCTAAGGAGAGTCTCAGAAACTAGTAGTTCCTCAAGTCCTATTTCCCGGAGGAATTTTAGGATGTCTGCAGGCTTCAACTTAGGTAAATGTTTTTCTTCTATCGAGTAATCTTCCAGGTGCTGTGCTTTAGGATTCCAAAGTGCTGTGCAGTTGGAAAGTATGTGGATGGAGGTTTCTTCTTCCATGCCACAAAATCCGCATTCTTCTTCATCCACTATTTTGAGCTTTTTCAGGTGCCCATTCAAGCGACAATGTCCCGTTAGGACTGTTACAACTCTTGGCGCAGTTTTACTTTGACTTATGCATTCATTTGATCTCAACAGGTTGTAGTCACCCAGAAGAGTCTTTGATTGTATAAGCCCTACTGGATATTTCCAATGGACAGATCTTCTCTTTTTCTCGGCTTTACCTATTTCTTCCAATATTACATTGGGGCTGATTACGCATAAGGGTTCAGGCCCCCAGAAAGGTATTTCAGTCTACCTCTTTGCTAGTTCATCTGCTTTCATTTCCTTCTATTCCAGTGTCAATAGTAAGGTGACTTCATTGTTCTCGCCCAGTTCATTGAGTTTGTCTATACTCGATTTGAAATTGGTTGATAGTAATAAATCAATTTTAGCAGCCGATTCCATAGGCGCACCCACCTGACGTGCCGGTTTGAACCCTATTTATAGTAATCATTATTGTCA
>CAJUYI010002070.1:8771-37489 GCA_910591695.1 Galerucella pusilla
CCAGTTACCTATTAAGATTTTAAAATTTATTTATTTTTATTTTCATTTAATTTTTTTATGAGACTTCCTTTCTTGTTTCAAGTATTGGTCAATTTTATAATTTTCGTCTGTACTCAGGGAGCATACGTGGTCGTTCGTGTCTCTTTCAACGATCTTCCGACAGTTCAAGTTTCAGCATATGATGATCCTGATGACAGTGGCCTGTTCTGATAGACAACGTAGGTCATGCCTGCTATAGTCTAACATTTGCTTGGAGACATTCTTCGAAGGATGTATAAAAGTCTTCGAATGAACTAATCCTGGAAAATTATTCCAGAAGTCTGAAGCTCTTTTTGTTGTCCAGGTATTTAGTGTTTGTTTGGCGAAACTTATTGCGATGCCACTTGTAGGTTCTGGACCGATAGAAACACGTGCGGCACCCTTCCTTGGAAGAAGGTCTGCCTTCTCGTTTCCTTTCATGTCAGAATGGCCAGGGATCCAGACCAGCAATACTTTATTGAACTCTCCTATTGAGGAGAGTCTTTTTTGGCAGTCTAAAACCAATTTCAACGTTACACGGTGAGAGCTAAGTGCTTTCAAAGCCGCCTGGCTGTCCGAGAAATTTTTTATTGATCTATGGCTTGCTCCAATCTCTCCACACATGAAACAATGGCGTAAACTTCCGCCTGAAATACGGTTGCATAGGATCCTAGAGGGGTTGAAATTTCTGTCCCAGGTCAGCGCCCGTATACACCTGCACTGGAGCCTGAGGGTGTTTTTGAGCCATCTGTCTTCCAACAGCTGTCTGCTCTTAATAGTTCATCCTTACGGAGAACTCATTCATCTCTATTTGGAATAGAGTACACGCATATTTCATATTTTGCTTGGATATTAATTTATAATAGTAAATATGATATCAAAAATTACCAATAATAGGAAATATACCAAATTCCATTGGAAATTACTCCCAAATTTTAGAATAAAATTCAAATTTCAATGCACTTTCCGACCACAACCCAAGGATTTCCGAACGCTACCGATGATACGTGTGATGTCATATCTCTTGTGTTTACTTATGTCAATATGGCCTGTATTGCATTAGGTTATGTGTAGTTTTGTGTTTATATTGTATTTTAATCAACTATTAATTGCTTCATCGACGTAAAATATCATTTTATATGTTTGTTTGAGACTATTACGTGTTTGTGTGTGCTTTTTTTATTTCTAAAAGTCAACGTAAAGTGGAAAGTGGTCATAAATATTCGATATTTCCGAGGATATTTTAAAAGTTTTGGAAGAATATATTTTATTTACTAGTTCTGTGTTCAGTGACGATTCTTTCATATTTTGTTAGTAAAGATATGGCTAGTGAAGGTTTTGTAAAAGCACAAACTGATAACTTGCCCAAAGTAGACTCATGTATGCTGCTTGAATTTATGAAGTCAAACAGCTGCTTTAATTCAGAGGAAATAAGAGGAGTTAAAGCAGTATCGTAAGTACGATTTAAATTATGTTTTATTTATATAACATACCAACCATTTTTCGATGTGAGGTCGTAAGAAAATGATGTTTTTATGGTTGATTCCTAGACATATAGGTTCATAATCTCAAACTATTTAAGAATAAAAATTGCCAGCATAGAAGTAGGTACTTACATTAAAATGGTCTTAACAAACAAAAGTAATGCCCCTCTCTTAAGTGTATTTTTGCTTGCGCCACCAGGTAAAGTAACAAATATTTTGTTTGGAGTCTTAATATACGTTGATTTACACACTTGGAATACAAAGTTTTTTTTTCGGCTTTATCCATTTTTGTAGCTTTCAGAAGCAAATTAGGTCACAAGAACTCAGAGCGTGATACACGAATAAGAACGTAAACAAATGACGTCACACCATGGGACAGCCATCTTTATGGCGTAAAGCGCGTTTTGGCGGACTTCCAAATTTTATGATTTTTAAAGTCGTTTTAAAAGTAAAGTTTATATTTTTTTGAAAAAATAGGCATGCAAGGTATTAGGAGACCTGATAAAGCGTCAATTCCCACCAATAGCAAAATTTATGCTTGTACCCTATTAGGACGGTATGGGGTAGGTCGTAGATTGCAATTGAAAATACTTGGTATCGCTTGGAGAGCTTGTTTGTAACGCCAATGGGATGAAACTGTCGTTACTAGGCGACATAGATAACCAAGACCGATTTTGGTTTCTGCGCAAGACAGGTGGCAAAGTTTACCCGGCTTCTTCTTATGCGAAACGGAGTCTACTTCTAACTGTATGTACCTAATGTTTTGTACAATCGAAGATGTTAGGTACGTCTTCATTGAAGTCAAAAGAGTCTTTACTTGTGAAGTGTTAACCTTGAATATCTTGAGCTTACATTAAGCCACTAAAAACTGCTCTACATTTGCTTTGCTTAATGCAGCTTTTGTCTACTACTATTGGAAGAAATAATGGTAGGTAATTCTTAATCACCCAGTACTGACTTGGATAGATGAAAATCTGTGAAAAGTAGAGACTTCATTGAAGAATCTTGTCAGCTTCAATTTACCGCAGCTCAATCCCAAATTGTCTTTGAATATAATTTTGCGAACACACTGAAAAAAAGACTAGATGTGTGAGATTCCACACGTACTGCACTGGTACCGACGAGTATTTCGTAAGAGGCCGATACAGAAGTCGTATATGAGTATCTGAAAGGAGTGATAAAAAATTGCACTGGATATTTGTTGTTTTTGGAACAAAATTATTCAGTTTTCAGTCAACAAGGCTTACAATTCTAAAATTATCAGTAAATTAATCTGTTAATTGGTATTAATAAAACTGATAACGCTTCACTGAAACTTTTAAATTTTAAGCCACATGCGGCATAGTCCCATTAACAGATTTTTTTCCATAATGACTCGGTTACCATTCTGTTTTCTATTTATCGCTGTTTTGCAAATACACAAAGGTAAGTTTTCCATTTAAATTTAAGTTATAATTTTTAAGTGTACAAGAAAACTTTGCAATTTGAGGTAGTGAAGATGATGCTTTTCCATCAAATTGTCATCATTTTCTATGAGAAAATTATTGGGAAGAATACATTAGGGAAAACAAAATGAAATATTAAGGAAAACATCAAAAAGAAACGCAAGATTAATCTGAATATTAAGTCAATCACCAATTGAAGGTTATTCTCAACCACCACAGCGTTCAATTACATCACTACTGCTCTACTTATTTGTTTGCAAACGTATTTTTGTGGTCCTTCGAGCCGGACTTTGATCATACATCTCTTTGTAGTGACTCAAACTGGACTACACTATAACCATACAAGTACCTACATTTAGAACGTAAAAGGCAAGGGAAGGATATATTTACTTTTGATAACGACACCTGGAATGTTGTACTTAAATGAAAATATTCAAAGAGATGTGGTTTAATTCCCATTAAAAGCAAACGTTTAGACGCGGATCGAATAGATTGATGTATGATGTGGTGCCTATACCTTAGTATTGATAGTATTTTTGGAAGTTTTAACCAATTTAACGACCAAATTTAAACGAAATCATCATGACAATCCAAAATCCCTGTTTTTATAAATTTCTCCCTTCTTTTAGGTTATGCAGAATTTAAATGCTTCTCTTGTACCGGTGGTCCAAGTTCTAATTGCGCGAAGGCACTGAGTCAGTACGATACAAAAAATTGTAATACTACGTGTTTTGAAACCTACGTAGTTTATCAAAGTAAGTAACAATAATTGACACGTGAAAAAGTTAAAAAGTTGATAGAGCATGTATAGACAGTTGGAGAATTAGAAGAAGTTAGAGGGAAGTAGTGGAGGAGAACTTGAAAAAGAAAGAGCTGCGAAATGTAGTTTAGTTGAAATGATTTACATAATTATCAGGAAACGAAAACATTTTTGTGTACGTAATTAAAGTATTCATATCAGGAAAATAAATATATCAAGTTCCGTGAAATAGACCTTCGGAATAATGGATATAGAATTTTCATAGTATAATTTCATAAAAAGAAGAACATAACCTTGAAATTATACTTATAACTCGAATAGAGTTCATATAATAACCTCTTCGGTGTGCGTCATCGATTGTTAATGTCCTTCTAACACATTACGTTGAAAGAAATGGAAAAAAAAGGCATCCTAATCAAAATATCACAATAATGAATCGTTTAAATCTATTACAAATGTTAACCATAATCTTTTACTTGAAAAATTTGATTGATTTTATGTTTAGATTACGCGAGTGCGTGACCTATCAATCGGGAGAAATTATAACATTCAAAATAGGATGCAGACGTACCTTTCGTCTTCTAATGTCCCACTCCAATTTTATCAATGTTTTATAATAATTTCAGTTAGAAAAAGAAGCTGGTAATTATTAATTAACTATCCAACCTAACCCAAAACATGGATATACGTTACAAACGATGACGCACACCAAGAAGGCTATTGAATCAAATTTTTTATATCGAAAAATTTATTTAAGGTGGTGCCTTTCCTTTGATAGATCGAAGATGCTGGGAAGTACCAAATAATACTAAGAAGAGCTATTGTGATTGGCTACCCTCTCAGCCGAATATCTTGAACACTAATGCCACAATAAAGAGTTGCAAAACTTGTAAATCTTCAAGATGCAACGGAACCAAAAATCTCGCTCCAGTTATATCTACTTGCAGTGTTTAAATTTCTTTTAATATTGTTTATTCTACTTATATGTTATACGTATACTGCTTTTTGGCATGTTTTGTAGGTACCTACTTCAATAATAGACTCCGTTTCACGTGAGTAGAAGCGACTTGACGTTGCGTGAAGTTTTCTCATTTTGTAGGTTATCACTGAATAACAATATTAAAAATGCATTTCTCGTATGTACAGTTTGAATAAAACATTAAGGAATTATCTGAAGCTTTTCGAGATAGATTCACTGGTATATGAAAATACTTAGGTTAGTTTAGGTGTGTGTGAGTGGGTCTGTAAGGCCCTCCACTGCGACTCGCAAGAGTCTATTGTGGCTCACAAGTATTCAGATTTTACCCAACACCTGCACCACCCCAAGAGGTACAAATGCTGGTGAAGTACTGTGAAGAGAAGAGACTACCTTCACTTCTAGCATGTGATGCCAATGCACACAACACCCTTTGGGGCAGTAGCAGCACCAACCAAAGAGGTGAGCAACTATCCTTAATGAAAACCTTAATATCCATAATATGGGGAATACCCCTACATTTGTAACAAGGGTAAGGCAAGAAGTTTTAGATGTTACACTGGCAACACAGGATCTAAAACATATAGTAAAAGATTGGAGAGTATCGTGTGAACGATCTCTCTCCGATCATAGTATCATAACATTTAGAAGTTAGAACTAGGCATACCTGAGGTAAGCCTCAGTAGAATACCAAGAAAAACAGATTGGGACAACTATAACACCTGTCTGAAAAGAAATCTAGCACATATCCAGAGGAAAAGAAGGGCAAAGCACCATCTCGACCTGGAAAATGAGCTTGAGGATCTGAACAGGGCAATAATCGATGCGTTTGAATCGAGCTGCCCTCTTCAAAAACAACGGAGCAACAAAGATGCACCCTGGTGGAACAAACATCTGTCAGAACTAAGATTCAAACCCGGGACCTTTTTAATAAAGCAAAACTCACCGGATACCGGCAGAGATACACGTACTACAAGGAAATTAGAAAAGCTAAAAGAAATAGCTTCAGAAAATTCTGTGAAGATATAAACACAACACCTGCTTGCTTACTTCAAAATACATACATACATACATTACCCAACAAATTTAGTTTCTTAATAAAGTCTACTAGTTTATTTGGTGAATGATATTTCAGTCGAGTCGAGGCACATAACGTAACAATGTAACGTAACGGTCAGATCATTTGCGTCACGACCTCTCTCGCTCGGTCAGATTTTTTCCTCGCTCCAACCTAATATAAAGAACTAAAGTCCTAAAAATTAATATCGTTGTCAATTGTCAAACTTCATTAAAGAATCTTGTCAGCTACAATTTACCGCTGCCCAATCCTATATAACTGTGTTTGGAGATATTTTTGAGAACACACAAAAAAAAGAAAAGGTGTGTTAGAGTCCACACGTACTGCACTGGTGCCGACGAGAGCGCAAACGATATTTCTTAAGAGAAGCCGATACAGAAGTCGTATATGTGTATCTGAAAGGAGTGATACAAAGTTGCACTGGATATTCGTTGTTTTTGTAACGAAATTATTCAGTTTTCAGTCAACAATGCTTACAATTCTAAATTATCAGTAAATTAATATGTTAATTGGTATTATTAAAACTGATAAAGCTTCACTAAAACTTTTAAATTTTAAGCCACATGCGGCATAGACCCATTAACAGTTTTTTTCCATAATGACTCGGTTATCATTCTGTGTTCTATTTATCGCTGTTTTGCAAATACACAAAGGTAAGTTTTCCATTTGAATTTAAGTTATAATTTTAAAGTGTACAAGAAAAGTTTGCAATTTGAGGTAGTGAACATGATGCTTTTCCATCAAATTGTCATCGTTTTGTATGAGAAAATTATTGGGAAGAATAAATTAGGGAAAAAAATGAAATATTAAGGAAAACATCAAAAAGCAACGCAAGCTTAATCTGAATAGTAATTCAAATACCAATTGAAGGTTATTCTTAACCACCAAAGCGTCCAATTACATCACTACTGCTCTACTTCTTTGTTTGCAAACGTATTTTTGTGGTCCTTCGAGCCGGATTTTGATAATACATCTCTTTGTGGTTATTCAAACTGGACTATACCATAACCATACAAGTACCCACATTTAGAACGTAAAAGGCAGATGGAATAGGACAAACGAATTAAAGGAGTGAATAAGATAACAAGATACGGAAAAGTATGGGGGTTTCGTATCCGATACTTAAAAGGATGTGAAGATTGGTTATTAGGATCACTTTAGACTGTAGATTTTCCAATATTTGATATTTCTTCAGAAATAGTAGTAGATAGTAGTAGATAATTATAATTTTGGGGGTGTAAATAAGAGCAAATGTTGCATCTTATCTTGTTATTGTGTTACCCAATGAGTTATTTGTTTTTGGTCACGTGACGTCGCATTTAAAATTGTTTATGGGACAACCTGTATATTTGTGCCTTTTTGTGTTCCTCCCGATAAAACAATTCCAACCAACTAGCACACTTGGGGTCTAAAGTGATTACTTCAAGAGCTACAGGTACTTAAAGGAGTTAAAAAATTCATAATTAAGTCCCCTGTAATTTTCGGCAATTTTACATTCGTACGTAATGATCAAGACAAACCAATATAATTTTTAATAATACTCGAAAGTTAATAAGGGAACGACCCGTATATCATGGAGTTAAATTACATAAAACTGTTTTTTTTTCCAAAAAAACTTGTTCACCTATTAAATATCGATTAAAAAGTAGCATAGCAAATCTTATAAAAAAGACTGCCTATTGTCAAGTTTGCTATGATAATGACAAAAGTGCCAATAAGACAAATACGTCACGCGACCAAAAACAAATATGTTTCTTCTGTAAGTACATCTCATTGTCAAAATGATGTTTTTCATAGTGGACTTATAAGATTCAATAGTTTGCCACAAATCATAAAAAGTTCCAGAAATATCCAAGTTTTTAAAAAGAGATGTGCTCTATATTGTAAGGAAAATGTATATATGTCTTTGCTTCATTCCATTGCTTATTTCTTTCTTGTAGAATCTTTCCTATCATGTCGTTCCAGGTTTTTTCAGGTCTTCCTCTTCTTCTCTTGTTTTGTGTTTTCGCTTCATAAATTTGTTTCACAGGTCTATTGCTTGGCATTCTCTGTATGTGTCCCCACCATCCTAATTGTTTTTGTTCTATAAATGAAATGTCTTCTATGTCTAGTTCTTCTCTTATTCGTGTATTTCTTATTTTGTCTCTCCTTGTCACTCCTATAACTCTCCTCAGGTATTTCATTTCTGTTGCTTGTATTCTACTTTTGATTTTTTTTGTTAATATCCAGGATTCACATCTATATTATGTTAATACTGGTCTATATATTGTTTTGAATATTTTTAGTTTTGTCTGTCTTGAAATTTCTCTTTTATTGATGAAGTTCTTATTCATTGTATAGTACAGTTTTATGGTTTTCTCGATTCTGTTGTTAATTTCTGCTTCTTGTCTTCCCTTTTCGTCTATCGTTACACCTAGATATTTGAAATCTTTTACTTGTTCTATTTTTATATCATCTATCGTTATATTTATTTCTTCGCCTTCTATGGTCATCACCTTGGTTTTATCTTTGTTTATTCTCATTTGTTTTCTCTTCAGTGTTTCATTCCATATTTTTATATTATATTGTAGTCGTTCTTCATTTTCAGCTCAGTGTCATCGGCAAATATATTTAATGCAGGTACTTATATGGAATTTGAAAACTGTCAATATGCTAAAATGATTTTTTTTGTAATTGCTTAGCTGTATATGCTATTAATAAAGTTATTATTATTATTATTATACCTCATGGGGTAACACACATTATTATCTGCTATTTCATTTCCTTCTATTCCAGTGTGTCCTGGAATCCATATTGTTCTCGCCTAGTTCATTGAGTTTGACTAGGCTTTCCCACACCATTTTGGAACTGATTACACAAGAGCTCAGTACTTTATTGGCTGCTTGACTATCCGACATTATGATAATCCTCTGTCTTCTGTATCCTTGATTAATATTGAACTGGGCGCACTTTCTTATGGCGTGGATTTATGCTTGAAAGATACTTATGGGGTTTTTCCCAAGCTTTCAGAGTGTTTGGTTCCTGGCCCGAACACGCCTATCCCTGTTCCTTCTATTGCTTGTGAGCCGTCTGTGTACCATTGAATGGCATTCTTTCCAAGTCTGGTAATGGTATTCGGATCCCATTCAATACATCGCATACATGCGATACTACTAATTCGATTTTTGTGGAAATTGGTATATATGGGTAACAATTTATTGCGAATTCATAGAAATGACACTTCCGGTTATGCAGCAACTTTGTTATTTTAAATAGGGCACTCTGTACAGTATTGACTATACGGATTCCACGAATTTTAATCCCATTTTGTGTAATATTCTCTATATCTGAAATGTGTATTTTTCGAGATAATAATTTTTTAACGAAAATCTAACATTTATGTTCTCCTCACCTTTTTACGAACCCTGTATACAATAAAGCAGTTTTTGACATGCCACCTTCCTACTAATTAAGTGGACAGACATAAATTAGCATCAAAAGTTGTTAATATACAGGGTGTTTTATTCAAAGTAACAAAGCTGCTGTTCACATTGTACGTGTAAACAGTTCATAACACATCCTGTATAAACGGGATTTAAGCCCACACAAGCAGCTGTTAGGAAAATTAAATACTTTTATAAGTTAATTTAACTCGATATCTTTACGAACAGCTAAAGGATCAAAAGCTTTCTGGCTCTCTACCGATCCTGCGTTCCTTCTATTTCTAAGCCTATTTCGGGGATAATATCACCGAAATCACAAGGATATAAAGAAAATATAGTACGTGTAGGACTTTTCTCGAATACATACTTATTTTCTGTGGATCTTTTTCTGGAAATTAGACACTTCTACTTCCCGTATTTATCCCAATAAAAATAACGTTCACTTTTTGGTCTGATATATTTCCCAAGAAAATTTAATTTCGACCAGAACTGTATATAAATCAATTATCCCCGCACATATGTCTGTTTTCGTTGTTCCAATATAAACAATATCTATTAAAACATTGTTTACTTTTCTCGGGGTTGGTAAAATACAATGGCGTAGCGTGGAGGGGGCACCATACGGCGTACGAAAGGTTTCGAAGAAGGAGATGAAGCGTGCTGCCGAACTATGATGTCAACTGAGCTATTTTGTAGCTAAATCTAGCCATAAAGATGTTCGCAATGATAAAAAACATGCAAAAATCTTATGATTTGAATGGTAGACCTTAACTGTCATTCATGTCAGAAAAAACCATTTTTGTTGGCCACACTGACCTTAGACTGAACTCCTCTATTCCCATTCTATGATTGCCTCCTCCATCTATGCCTTGACTGTTTTGCGGAGCTATGAAAGCAATCGTTCGTAGAGTGTTTTGTGGTGTATCATAAAAATGTAGTGTCAGCTGTCAATTGTCATGTCGCATACTGCAAGTATTTTGAAAAAATAAAATTGTCTGATTTGTCAATTGAATTTTTGATTGAGCAAGTAGCAATCTGTCGTAGAAATAAAACTAAAAGCATCCCTTACGTTCGAAAAAGAAGTGATTGGTATAATATTATGTAATAGGAATAAAAAAAACACTGAAAAAAACTCTAGCCATTTTTAGACAGTTGGTATCACTAACGTCGAAGTTTTAGTGTCGGGCGGGCGGCAATAACATACGCTACGCCTCTGGTAATATCACTTCTCTTATCGTTTATCACAGCTTCAGTATAAACGCACCCTTCTTATTAAATCGATTAACCCTACACTTTTTTATTTTCAAATATAACAAAATAGGTGTGAAGACAATATGTTGTTTAACCACACTTTCAAAGAGGAATGTCAAAATATGAAAGTTTATTTGAGCTACCTTTGTTTTTTGTTTGTTTTTAGGGCATGTGCACCAACTGACAATTATTTGGATAGATTTAAGATTTGTAGTTTGGTTGTTTTGTATTGATTTATAGTTATTTTTGTATCTAGTGTGCGAAATGCTACTTTGGTGATCGAAAACTGATTTTTTTTAACGATGCGCAACCGAGTTAAAAAAATAGTCTAGATCACCAAAGTATTTCGCGCATGCGATGCAAACAAAATTTTTTCTACAAACGTCAAAAATATTGTTTTAAAATAAGTAACATGCTTAGCTTAATATGAAAAATAGTATTGAACTGGCTTAAACTGTTTTTCCAAATCAAGTAATTACTGTAACTATGGAAATAAAATGGCATTTGTTGACAATTATTTCAAAGTGACAGTTCTTGATAATTATTTTGGAGTGACTTTTTATTCGCGTCAATTTCGTGCGTTATATTTATAACTGTAAAATAATGGAAATTTCGAGCGACGATGAAGTAAGCAGTACCCAACCTAACTTGACAGATGCGGCCAATTCAGTGATTTCAAATCTTTTACCGGAGAAATCGGGGCGCCAGTATGAAAATGCATATCAGCAATTTAAAGAGTGATGTGAAGCAAATAAAGCCAGAAAAATTTCCGAAAATGTACTGTTGGCATATTTTGCAGAGAAGTCTAAGAAGCTGAAGTCTTCCACGTTATGGGCAATATATTCTATGTTGAAAGCAACACTCAATGTTAAAGAAAACGTGAATTTTAAGAAATTTACCAATTTGGTTCCATATTTAAAAAAATTGTCAGTTGGAAACCATCCTAAGAAATCTAAGGTATTGACTAGAGAGGAAGTTGAACAATTCATAAGAGAGGCAGATGATGAAACCTATTTGTTGGTTAAGGTAGATTTTTGATGATTGTTTTATGTGTTTTTTAAATTACTGATTTCCTTTTAGGTTGTTTTGATACTGGGTATTTCGAGTGCTTGTCGCCGTGACGAACTCACTAAAATGACGGTCGATGACATAGAAGATAAAAATTCCATTTTGATTGTTAAAGCACCCGATACAAAAACGAATATACAACGAATTTTTACTGTTTCAAATTTAGATTATACTGACATTTACCGAAAATATGCGGCTCTTCGTCCAAGTTATGCTACCAGTCGCCGATTGTTTTTTAAGTATCAAAATAAGAGATGTTTTAACCAAGTTGTTGGAATAAATAGTATTGGGAAGATGCCTAGCTTAATAGCAAAACACCTAAAATTACCAAATACTGATGCCTACACGGGCCATTGTTTTCGGAGAACATCATCCACACTCCTTGGTAATACGGGGGCCGATATATGTGTTTTGAAGCGGAGGATGGAAATCTTCGACTGTGGCCGAAGGATACGTGGAAGATTCTATCAACAATAAAATTCTTACATCAAATAAAATTTTAGACTGTGAAATTTCAGGATCAAGTGCTGTCACCTCTACGGCAGTTGCTTGGAAATCAAAAATGGATAGTCTTCCAACTCCCAAAACTACGATATCACGAGCTGAATCTGAGTTATCTGGCGGGCTCGCCATCTCGTTTGACGCTTGCTCTATAAGAACCACGTTTTATCCATAGATATAACGCTTGTTTGTCAGTATATTCATCAGGGTGTGATGTCACGTAGACTGTTCTTACTCTGAATGCTGCTTTCGGTTTTTTTTAATGTTCGGTTGGTGGAGCTAACCTAAAAATTGTCAACTTTTTAAAAAAGTAAGGAGAAGAATATATTTATTCTTGATAACGACATCTGGAACGTTGTAAATGAAAATATTCAAATAGATGTGGTTCAATTCCCATCAAAAACAAACAACTTAATGTATACAAACGTACAGATTGATGTATGATGTGGTGCCTATACCTAAGTATTGATAGTATTTTGAAAGATTTAACGAATTCAACGACCAAATTTAAACGGAATCATCATGACAATCCAAAATCCCTGATTCTCTAAGCTTTTCCCTTCTTTTCTTCTTTTCCGTTTCAATATAATTCTGTAACTGTATCTGTAGAGTAGGGAGGGTGAGTGTAGGCTCACAGCACTTAGGCCACATGTGACCCATTGTACATCCTCCCAAGGAGTTGTCCTACTAGGTTATCGTCCATCCTGTCCTTCCCAGGAAGGTGAACAGGTCACTAGGAGACATCTCCTTTATACCGGCAGGTGTACGCCAAGACTCACCGAACACACATTGTCTTATAGACGATAACTCAGGACAATCGCATAAGACATGCTTCACAGTTTCATCTTCCTGTTCACACATCCTGCATAGAGGTGTGTCTACTAGCCCCTTAGTATGGAGGTGTTTCCTTAGTTAACAGTGGCCAGTCAGAAATCCTACTGTTAAACGCTGGTTTTTCCTGGTCATCGTCAAATATTTCTTCAGCGCCAGCTTCCCAGGGTCGCCCAGGGTGATCCTAGCAAGACTGCATTCTTTGATTCCATGCCATCTCTTAAGGGATTGAGCATGGGTGTAACAATTGGCTAGTTCCGCAATTGTCGAAGTCGTTAGATCGTAGGTGTCACTGTGTCCTCAAATTTTTAGTCCAGCTGCTTCCTTGGCTAAAGAATCGGCAATGTGATTTCCTTTACCCCTGCAGAGAACTTTAACCCACCTCAAGATAATATTGTTATCTGCCGAGGCGTTAGCTAAATCTTGGTGGCACTCTAGTACTAGCCCCGATATAACACGTTGTCTGTTCAAGGCTAATAGGGCTTGTCTACTATCAGTGCAGATTGTTATGTTTTGGCCAGAAATTCCTTTTCTGGTTAGTTCTTTTGCGGCAATTGAGATATAATTATTACAAAATAAATTTATAGTTCATCATTTTTTCTAGGTTATGCAGAATTTAAATGCTTCGTTTGTGTCGGTGGTCCAAGCTCGAGTTGCGCGAAGGTATTGAGTCAAGACGTTGTAGAGGATTGTAATACTACGTGTTTGGAAACCTACGTAATTTATCAAAGTAAGTAACAATAATTGACGTTTGAAAAAGTTAAAAATTGAAAGAGTATGCTTAGACAGTTGAAGAAAAAGAAGAAATTAGAAGAAGATAACTTGAAAAAGAAAGATAAAAACCGAAGAGCTGCGAAATGTTCAATTAAAATGATTTACATAATTATCAGTAAACGAAAACATTTTTGTGTACGTAATTAGAGGAAAATAAATATATCAAGCTCTGTGAAATAGACCTTCACAATAATGGAAATATAATTTTCATACGTCAACAAAGAAAACACTGACATATACGTGATAAAGAAAACAACTTTAATAATCTATTTAGGTGATTTGCATGTAGTCGTAACGACAAAATGTCCACTATCATATTCCACAAATGATAATAATCACTTTCTAGTATAATTTCATAAAAAGCACGGCATAACCTTGAAATTATACTTATAACTTGAATAGATTCATATAAAGACATTTTTGGTGTGCTTCATCGATTGTTAATGTCCTTCTAGCACATTACGTTGAAAAAAATGGAAAAAAGGCATCCTAATCAAAATATCACAATAATGAGTCGTTTAAATGTATCACAAATCTTTGACTTGGAAAATTTTATTTGATGTTCAGATTACTCGAAAGCGCGATCTATCAATCGAGAGAAATTAGAACATTCAAAATAGGATGCAGACGTAGCTTTGGTATTGACAATGTGTATATTTATTTAAATAATACAAAAATATGCCTAGATACACGGAAAAACATAAGCATTTTTAAAGTTTCCAAGTATTTTCAGTTAGAAAAAGAAGCTGGTAATTATTAATTTCATAGCCTTTTCGAATTTGGCTGAATACGGATCCTGATGATTTTATGTATCAAATTTAAGGTTAGCTATATGTCAAAATAAACATATCCAACACCCGGATATACGTCACAAACGATGACGCACACCAGGAAGGTTATTGAATGTACTATACACCATATTAAATCAGATTTTTTATATCTTCAAATTTATTTAAGGTGGTGCATTTCCTTTGGTAGATCGAAGATGCTGGGTAGCACCGAATAATACTAAGAAGAGCTATTGTGACTGGCTACCCTCTCAGCCGAATATCTTGAACACTAATGCTACAATAAAGAGCTGTAAAACTTGTAAATCTTCAAGATGCAACGGAACTAAAAATCTCGCTCCAGTTATATCTACTTGCAGTGCTTAAAATTCTTTTAGTATTGTTCATTCTATATGTAATATACTGTTTTTTTCGACATGTTTTGTAGGTACCTACTTTAATATACTTACAAACTTCTTAGTTGAGTTAAATTAGACAGTGCCGCCATCTCTATGTTCTTTATTTTATTCTCCATCAAAGATAATTGTAAAATTGATAGTTTTGGGAAACTGTTTACGTTGACGTAAGCTATTTGATTATTTTGCAGGTACCTGGAAAATTAAATTCATCTTTAATAAGGTTAAACATACAAAAAAAGCTAATTCTACAGGGTGGTCCGTAAGTAATTGTAAATAGAAGTACAGTCACTAAAATGTGATTATCTCTAAAACCGGTAAGATTTGGGGATACTAACAAGTATACCTTTTATTTGTTGTAATGATGTGGCTTCAATTATTTCTTACAAAAGTAGTGCTAATGTAAAGGGCAAAAAAGTTTTGCGCACATTTATGCCGCATACGTCGTCTATGTGATGGAGATCGACGCACCAGCAGCTTTGCCAGTAACTCACGACTAACTGTTAGTAACCATCAGTAATTTTTAAGTGGAGTTTGCTTACTAGATAATTTCCCATGAGTTGAGCAGTTTTAGAAAATCGGAGAAGCCAAAAAGAGTGAAAAAAGTAGATAATGTAGACTGGAACTAATATACTGATGGTGTATAAAATTCTGCTTGGACTTAAAATGGGCGACGAATAAAATCATCCATGTCTAGTTAACTTAAAAACTTCACGTGGACAAGCCCTTTAAGTCCTTATTCCCAAGAGAGACCAATGGGATAGCGAAGAAATCTCCTTCCTAGAAACGGATTACGTAATTTACACTTACGGATCTAGAACCGGAAACAGAGCTGAAGTTGCGGTCTTCAGCAGGAAACCCAGAGTTGAAATCACAGCCAATCTGGGCAGGTACGCTACCGTCTTTCAGGCTGAAGTATACGCCATTGAACTGTCTGTAAGAGAGCTGACAAATCAACCTGTTGTAAAAAAGAGCATACACATCCTGTCAGATAGCCAGGTTGCTCTTGAAGCACTGAGTTCGAACAGGATAAAATCTAAGATGTATATAACTGTCTACAATTACTTAAAATACTAGGCAAGGAAAACAAACTCATTTTAACCTGGGTGCCATGTGCTGAGCTATCGAGGAGTGGAGGGCAGCGAGAAGGCTGACACTCTGGTAAACAAGGGATCAGAGACTCTATTTATCGGATCAGCCATAGCTACCTGGGAGGAGAGGAGAACCTACACGTATTGGGCAGACATTTTTGGGTCTCTCTCACTCGAATGCGTTCATATACTACCCTTCGAGTACAAAGAATAAGCAGATCTAATTGTCGACTAAATTACCACCTAAAGAAGATGAGTCTAGTTCAGACCTCAGACTGTCGGTTCTGTAATTTGGAGAACGAAACTACGGAGCACATACTATGCTCATGCCCAGCTTTGGACAGGGAAAGATATAATATATTCGGTTTTAGTACCTAAGAGCCGAATGACTTCAAAAAACTCCCTAGAACCCAACCTAACCTAGTTAACTTAACAATAAAAACTATAAGTACCTATTTGAAAAAAATTTATTCACTTACAATATTTCTAGTCTTCTTAAATGCTGGAATACTTTCGAATCTATTTCTGAAATTTTATTTCCTCTCAAATCCCTAAAAGAATAAATAACATTTCTGGATAGTTCCACTTTTTCTATCTTCACTCTACTGTTGTTTGCAATTTAATTAAAATCTACACTTACAGCTCTAGAAGGTGTTCCAAATTTGCAAATGCATCTCTATGGATTTTTATAATATCGTTGTACATCAAAGATCTACAAAATTATATAAATAGCATCAGGATAAAGAAAGAGGGTTCATAAAACTTACTTACTTATAAAGAGACGCAATATTTGCTCTGAAGTATTTAAGTATAAACTGTTTTAATCTTTAGTGTACTTTTCAATGTCGAAATTAAAAAATAAACATTTCGTGGACTTCAGGCAGGATTTAAAAAAAAGTGTTTCAGTTTATGCGTATTGAATAAAAGGCTACCTAACTTCGAATTCATTTACGTCCCACGCTTATATTTATTTTAAATTCATATTTCTATGATTTTATTTTATAATAAAAAGTATAGCTTTGTTGAAATTTGTATACTTACAAAATATGCAACCTATTTCGTAATGGGAAGAGATTGTTTGGAAATATCTTGATATGGTTATTATCCAGGTATCTAAAAGTAACACACCAATGTACATACAGTTTGGTAAATATATATAGAGCTGCGCGATGAAGGTAAGGAGTGAGAAAACATGCCCGATTTCAGTCATAAAAGTACCAGTGACGTGCGGTATTTTATAAAAGTATTAAAAAGGTTTTACAACTAGAAAAATTAGCACTCTACAATCACTGTATTGCTACAATTTTTGCCAGGAATATCGTCACATGTCTCTTTCATATATATTCATTAGGAAAAACCTTAATAATAGTTTACATCAGCAAACTCTCGAATAATTCCCAAATAAATATTATTTTTTTCTGTTTTAATCACACATCAAATAAGAAACGTTGAACATTAATAGAAATCTTACTGTAGGAATAACTAAATTAAACCAAATAAAGATTTCGCGAGATCTCTCAACAAACATTTAGAGTACGTGTGTAGAAATTGGCACAACAACTTTGATCAAACAGAATATTCTACAAATAATAAATTCCATCAAAATTCAAGATGTTTTAATTAACTCACAAGCTTTTGGTGTGTTCCAATTTATAAAATGATTTCTCCTGGATTTCAATTACGTTGCAATGTTCCAAAATTCTGTAACAAAAGAAATATCGAACATTAAGTTGTTTCCATTAAACTCTAGAGTTGTTTTATATTATTTCTTTCTGGTTTTTTTCAGTAAATATTTCAACGATACCAAGTATTGTCATATATCTACCAGTGAAACGTACTATATCGAAAAGCTTCTTTATTTAAACATATTTATACATACGATAAATCTTCTTACGTGGAACGGAGTCTACCTGAGGATCATATTTGTCCAACTTTAAAAAGTTCAAGCAGTTTTGTCGAAATTTTGTTTTAATAACCCCAAACTGTGATGCCCGTACTTATAAACAAGACTGAGCACGGGCTTGAACATCAGTTCTTGACACATTTTACATGTACTTGAGGCTGAGCACGGCCTTGAGCATCAGTTTTTGACACATTTTACATGTAAAGTCTTGTTTATAAGTAGGGGCATTAGTGATAGTCCCTATGTTAACCAAGAAAACAAATTCGGACAGGGTTTTTGACAAAGTTTCAAAACTACCGTAATATTGATCCAGAATCTGCAAAAGGTTAGAGAGGAAGCGAAAAATAGGTTTAACTACAGCCAAGAAGTGAATGGGGAATATTATGAATTACCTGTCACCTGTTTGTCCGCGATGGACTCCTAAACTACATAACCGATTTCGATCAAATTTGTACACTATGTGCAGTTTGATCTAACATGAAAGATAGGATAGCTTACATCTCAATTTATGATCGACATATTATTTTATTGCAAATTATTTGTCTTTATAATATATATAAGTTGAATTCGAAACATACTTCAATATATATTTATGAAGCTAATACTGAAAAATATATATAAAGATCATTATGAAATAATTCCTTATGAAGTAATATTCTAACTTCAACATTATTTGTTTAGTTATGTAGGCAAATTAGAGCTAGAAGCTATTTACTTTTGCTTTGTTCCGTCATCTACCAAACACCCTCAAGCGGTAGATACTTGAAACTTTATACACTTCAATATCTGAAATTACATCTATCTAGTGGTCAGTATTGATACATCTAAATATTGTTTTCTTTTTTATTCGTGCTTGTAGCATGGATATGCGTGAATAAAGTGTTTTTTTTTTCTTTTTGGTGACCTACTTTGTATATTTAACTTCTCGAGAAACGTCCAAATGACATATTTTTGATTATCAACCTTTCAGCTTTGTAGCATCAAATAAAATATTACTAGCAAATTGAAAAACATTATTTCAAAATTTTAATTTTACTGTTTGTACCCTTACTTTGTTGAATTTACTCATTTTAGTGTTATAAATAAAACTTCTGTCTTACTAATTAATTATATTATATACAGTAATTTTATAAATGAAAATTGAATGAACATTTAAAATCAATTTTTCAAATTCCGGCCCCACGTTGGGCGCCAATTTATAGCTAAGCGTATTTGAGCAATAAATAAACGGGCGTGCATAAATTCGACGTTAAAATTTCACTTAATCTTTTTCTCACTTCATGTACCTGCTTGTAGACCCTTAAATTCGACGCTAGGCACCTCCACTAATCCTTCTACCAGTATTATTTTGTTGTTGACCCAAAATGACACGGACAACTAACACAGATCAAAGTGTAACTATGTATGAAAATATCAGAAAATAAGAAATGGAAAACTAAAAAAAAAAAACAAGAAAACCCAGACCCAAACCCGGTGGATCAAATATAAGCTTAATCCTTCTGTCAGCGTCCAATTTAAGGGTGTCTCTTCTGGGCTACTGGTAGTTAGCGTCCAATTTGAGGCCGCCCAAATAAACAATCTTGTCCAGTAGGCGTTATTAAGAAGGTTTCTACAAGGTGCAGTAAAAAATTACTTCAAACACAGACACTGTATATTTTAAACTCGCTTCAACACCCCTACTACATTTTCTCAACCCTCTATTCATTTTTCGCTTAATTTCAACATATTTTCGATCTGAACATAATGTAAATGTTGAGTTAATCTTACAAGTATATGTTTTTTTTTCATGTGAATAAATCTCACTGCAAATACAACGTTACGATAAAAATAAGCGAAGATTCAGTCACTCGAATAACTTTTGATACATCAAATGAAGCGAGTAAAAGCGAGGTTACTAAAAAACTGATTCAAAAGGAAATAGTATGCTGTCAATTTTGGATTTTGGGGATGCATGGCCTCAATACATGGCGGTCATGACAGGTAAAGTATTTTCTTTTTTCAAATTGTAGAAATTGAAGACAAAGAAATACTAACAAAGACAGATAAAAGTAGATTCAATTGTTTAATATTTGTTGATCTGAGTTCCTGGTATTAAAAGGTTATTGACAGATGGTTTTCAACAAAATGGATTTAAAGATCATCTCATACTTTCAGCCAATGACAGATTTTCTTAAAATTTCAGTATTTTATTTTGGACGTCAAAATTAGCATTTTCTCCATTGCAGCGGACCTTGTAGCCATACAGGGTGATACTGAAAAAATAAGATTCTTGAAAGTTTTTTTACTTATGTCAAAATGTAAGTCTTGCAATAACTTTATCACCCTGTACAAAAGAAAATAATATCACTATAATGGAATATACAGAGTGTCCCGTAAATTAGAGGGATGATAGATAGTTAAGAAATATTTGAAATACCCAAATGCAGCTTTTCGCTAACCTTCTTAGTTTGTGAGATAGAGGCTGTTTAAAGATTTAGAAGAAATACACATTTTATGTCATATCTTCTCGGGGGATTGAAGTACAAATTCAACATCTTTTGTAGGTTATTGTCTCTTCAAAACGCATTGACAGTATTAATTCTGTCAAATACGGGGATTTCGTAAACTTTTATTGTTCCATATTTTTGAAGCACCCTGTATTGAGAGCTGAAGATTTTTCTATGCAATTCTTTATTAAATTTTCTACGTAAAAGGTACTCTTTGTTAAATTCGATAGCACTCAATTTTCAATATTTTTAACTTTTTATTGCACTAAGACACTTTTTTATGTTGTAATATTTTTAAACAATAAATTTGTAGTAGTTGTAAATACCTAACCTAACTTAACACTTTATCTTCAATTAAATAAATATGAATTACAAACCCATAAGAATCGTTTGTGTTTAAAATATTTGTAAGTGATCTTCAAGTAGATACTACAAATTTATTTAAGATAAATTAACTCCAATGTTAAAATGTCATATACCTGGAAATGTAATTGTCACTTTGACATCGATAAAAAAGGTGCATCCTTTTTTATCGGATAAAAACTTCTCTTCCTCAATATCTGGTAAGCGGACGTCACTTTTACACAATGACAATGAGTCGCAAGTTTGGTTACTTATAATTTCACAGCAATTTATTGTTGGCAAAACTGCAAAAACTGTAGTTTATTGTATTAATAAAGATAATTATTGTTGTTGTTCATCCATATATTCTGTCGTTAATTTATCTTGCCAAAAAACACTCGAGCTTTTCTTTTATCATATATAATACCACGAGAGTGAAAATTTTTTCGGCAAAATTTTTCGATTGTCATGAAAGTTTGTTGCTTGGCAATTTTGCGAATGACATTATTACATGACATGGTTTTGGATTAAATGTCATGAGCCAAATTACTTAAAAGCAACAAACTTGAATACGACAAGAGAAAAACTTTACCTTACAAAATTTTTAATTGAGTGGTATTCGACATGACTATTTCACGAGAGAAAAACTAAAAAATCATATATGTTTAAACGTTTTATTTATTGCAAACTTCAATTATACGAAGCTAAAAAATTTGAGCAGTCGTATTCCAAAGTGTTTTCACACTAGCTTCGGTATAATCAATTCCATTTCTTTTTTTCATGTTAAAACCATAATCTTCAAGAATTTTTGCTATAACTTGTTCAGAAGTATCATTTTCTAACGTATAATTACGTGCGTCCAGAAACATTCTAAACTGTTCCCACGCAGACTTTTTTGTCTTCATTGTATGTCGCGGCATACTTTGCTTAATTATTGTACTCTCTATTTCATTTATTGAATTATTTCCAAATCTTGTATTATTTATGTTAATAATACCTATTTAAATTTTTGAAACAGTTTTAATAATTTTTAGACAGTTAAATAAAAAAAATAAACAACTTAGTTTCCTTAGAAACCACTAACAAAGATTTAATATTGAATTTTATCACAGAGTGATAGAATTTTATACGCATAGATTTGATATATTAAACGTCAAAAAATTGCCGCGACAAGACAAAAAATTGCCAGTTCAAAACCTTTTGTCAGTTATCAATTTACTCTAGTGAAATAGTCAGATAAATTTCTCTTTAACTCAAAGTTTTGCCAATCACTAAATTTGCTCGAAAAACTGACATTAGATAAAATCGTGATTGGCAAAACTGTTTCGTTGCAAAGAGAAATTTATCCGATAAAAAAAAGCTCTTGTGTTTTTACTGTTGAAAAAACAACTTAAAAAAGTGTCTTACTTTAATAAAAAATAAAAATCTTGAAAATGGAGTGTTTTATCGAGTTCAACAAGGAGTACCTTTTATGTAGGAAACTTAATGACGAATTCAATACAAAAGTCTTTAGGTATAAATACAAGGTGTTTCAAAAATATGGTACAATAAAAGTTTACGAAATCCTCGTACCACGCCACTGGCTTATTATAATTTGACATAATTAATACTGTCGATGTTTTTTAAAAAGACAATAACCCACAAAAAATTTCAAATTTGTACATCCATTCCCCGAGAAGATATGAAATAAAATGTGAATTTCTTCTGCACCTCTTAACAGCCTGTATCTCACAAATTAAGAAGGTTAGAGAAAAGTTTCATTTGGGTATTTTAAATATCCCTCAACGATCTATCATGCCTCTATTTCACAGTACCTACTTATTTGCATTGGTGAACATTTAAAGCTTTTTAGAAAAGTATAAAATAACAATTCCACAGTAGATATCTCTCGGCATTAATCGACTGTTTCAAGAAACTTTCGTCGCATTTATCCCTAGGGACAATTACTAAAATTGAAAAGCCCTTTTGCGGAGAACCAAATGTGAAGTGGATAAAAGTAATGGTTCCAAATTAAATAAGATTCTCGAGAAAATCTCAAATATTTTCAGCCGACAGGGAAAATCAAACAATGTCAGTTGATCATTCACGAAATATTGAAAGAAAAAAAAATTTGTGATAAATTTAAATCTTCTGGATGTGCTATGGAATGGAATGAACATCAAATAAAACAGCAGAACGGAAGGATACATGACGAAAAATTGGATAACGATGTGTTGAAGTCTGTGGATTCTGTTCGACAATGGCGACAGGAAGAGATCATCATAAACGTATTTTTTCAAAATAGGTCATGAAATTTTATAACTTTAAATAATGTTCCCATTTCAAAACTTCGTCTAGTTTGGATAAGGGAATCTAAAATGACATAAGAGATATTCCACTCCCATCAATCCTTTATGGAACTATCTCACCCATAACAATTAAAATATACAGGGAGTCCCATGTGATTATAAAGGTGGCTGTCTTCCAAACTCAAGATTATAATTTCAAATTTGCTTTATTTTTAATCAGGAAGTATTTAATAGTATATTATACATCAAGGTGGTGAAGACTATTATTATTGACCAAGTGGAATAAGTACAAGTACAAGTACAAGTACACTGTCAATTGTCATTATATTATGAACGTTCTAAAATAAGTAACATGCTTTGCTTAATATGAAAAATAGTATTGAACTGGCTTAAACTGTTTTTCCAAATCAAGTAATTGCTGTAACTATGGAAATGAAATGGCATTTGTTGACAATTATTTCAAAGTGACAGTTCTTGATAATTATTTTGGAGTGACTTTTATTCGCGTCAATTTCGTGCGTGATATTTATAACTGTGAAATAATGGAAATTTCGAGCGACGATGAAGTAAACAATACCCCACCTAACTTGACAGATGCGGCCAATTCAGTAATTTCAAATCTTTTACCGGAGAAATCGAGGTGCCAGTATGAAAATGCATATCAGCAATTTAAAGAGTGGTGTGAAGCAAATAAAGCCAGAAAAATATCCGAAAATGTGCTGTTGGCATATTTTGCAGAGAAGTCTAAGAAGCTGAAGTCTTCCACGTTATGGGCAATATATTCTATGTTGAAAGCAGCACTCAATGTTAAAGAAAACGTGGATTTTAAGAAATTTACCAATTTGGTTCCATATGCGAAAAAATTGTCAGTTGGAAACCATCCTAAGACATCTAAGGTATTGACTAGAGAGGAAGTTGAAGAATTCATGAGAGAGACAGATGATGAAACCTATTTGTTGCTTAAGGTAGATTTTTGATGATTGTTTTATGTGTTTTTTAAATTACTGATTTCCTTTTAGGTTGTTTTAATACTGGAAATTTCGGGTGCTTGCCGCCGTGAGGAACTCACTAAAATGACGGTCGATGACATAGAAGATAAAAATTCCATTTTGATTGTTAAAGTACCCGATACAAAAACGAATATACAACGAATTTTTACAGTTTCAAATTTAGATTATACCGACATTTACCGAAAATATGCGGCTCTTCGTCCAAGTTATGCTACCAGTCGCCGATTGTTTTTGAAGTATCAAACTAAGAGATGTTTTAACCAAGTTGTTGGAATAAATAGTATTGGAAATATGCCTAGTTTAATAGCAAAACACCTAAAATTACCAAATTCTGATGCCTACACGGGCCATTGTTTTCGGAGAACATCAGCCACACTCCTTGCTAATAGGGGTGCCGATATATGTGTTTTGAAGCGACATGGAGGATGGAAATCTTCGACTGAGGCCGAAGGATATGTGGAAGATTCTATCAACAATAAAATTCAAATATCAAATAAAATTTTAGACTGAAATTTCAGGATCAAGTGCTGTCACCTCTACGGCAGTTGCTTGCAAATCAAAAATGGATAGTCTTCCAACTTCCAAAACAACGATATCACGAGCTGAATCTGAGTTATCTGGTCTAGGAATAAATATTGGTCTGCGCATTGGCTGTACAATTAATGTTAACATTGTAAATAATAAATAAAATTAGGTAGTGTTGAATTTTCTGACAATTTGAAAGCCTTAATTATTGTTATACATTAATAAATAAATTATTTCTTGGATTTTTGCTTGATTGAGGAACATATAGGTTAAAATATAAAATCCCATATAGTTTACATGCAGTGTGCGATATGCTTCGCACACTACTTCGCGCACGGTCTCATGGTAACGAAGGAAAATTAAAAAAAAGGGTCACTTCGCATATTGTTGTCAATGCGCGAACCTTGTCATTTTTGACGTTTGTAGAAAAAAAATTATTAACCACTAATAGAGAAATTCAACTTCTCAGTTGGCTAGAAGAAGCAATAATTATCAACTTCACATCTAGTAGTGGATAAAAATTTTCATTCAAGAAATACATTTAGTTTGAAATAAAAGAATAAAAAACTGTTGAGTCTTTCAAATTACAACATTCTGTTTCAGCTTTAATAGCCATGGTGAATGCAGGCATACATTTTGCTTGGCCCAGTCCAAGTTTACCAAAAATAATGTCAGATGAATACAATTTTGACATTAGTTCGGAAGAAGCATCATATATTACCATAATAGGTAAGTTTTGGTCCAGAACTGCTGTCTTGAATAATTATGAAGAGCCTTTTTGGTGTGCGTCATCGTTTGTTAATAGCAATTAAAATAAACGACATGCCGAAAACCCGGATATACGTCACAATCGATGACGCACACCAAGAAGGGCATTGTTTCAACTATACAAAATATCAAATAAAATACCGAAAACCCGGATATACGTCACAAACGATGACGCACACCAAGAAGGCTATTGAATAAACTATAACATATTACATTTCCACTAGGTCCTTGTGGTGACATCCTTGGAAGTATCCTGTATCCAGCTTTAGTAGACAGAATCGGCAGAAAAAAGACAATCCTTCTCATAGCCGTCCCGCAAATAATCTCCATGGGTATGATATATTTTTCCTCCTACTCCAAAATTCTGTTGTACACAGCAAGATCAATTGGAGGTTTAGCTGAAGCTGGCTGTTTTACAATCCTCCCTCTATACATCGGCGAAGTAAGATTTAATATAAACAACTTAAAAACGTTTTCCATTAAACTTTTTTCCAGGTTTCCGAGCCGCAAGTTCGAGGCGTACTTGGTTCTCTCTTCTCCTTAGTCTTCATCATAGGCGTTTTCACTGTTAACATCATCGGTTCTTACGTAACTATCCATACAGCTGCTTTAATTTTCTTGGTACTACCTGTAATATTTGTCATACTTTTTTCAAGAATGCCTGAAAGTCCTTATTATTACATAATGAAATCAAGATTTTTAGAAGCTGAAGAATGTCTAAAAGCTCTAAGAAGAAAAGATCAAGTTGGTAGAGAGCTTCAAGGTTTGATAAACGATGTTAATAGACAGATGTCAGAGCCTGGGAGATACCAAGATTTATATCAAATACAGAGTAATAGAATGGCTTGTATTGTTATGTTTGGTTTAAGAGTAATTCAACAATTGAGTGGTACTTCAGCAATTTCTTTGTATATGCAGATTATTTTTGGGAAATCTACGGATATTATGTCGAAAGATTTAGCGTCTATTTTAATATTTGGTTTACAGTTAAGCGTGAATTTAACTGCTGTATTTATAGTGGATAAAATTGGACGTAAACCTTTGTTAACGATTTCCTGTATTGGTTGCTCCCTTCCATTGTTCATTATGGCTGTATTTTTTGTTTTACAAGATTACAGCACTTACGATTTATCCGATTTAAATTACATTCCTCTAGCTGGTATAGTGATATTCACTATAGCTTTTGCTATTGGTCAAGGTAACGTAGTAAATCTCATGATCGGGGAAATGTTTTCTTCGAGTATTAAAGCGAAAGCTTCTTGTTTGATGAACATTATATTTGCTATTTTCATGATTTTAACGACAAAACTGTTTCAATTGACTTCTGATCATATGGGAATGTACATACCGTTTTTCTTTTTTGCTTTTTGTCAAGTAGGTGGCGCTGCTTTTTCGTATTTAGTCGTTCCGGAAACGAAAGGAAAAAGTCTTGAAGAGATACAGCAAAAATTGAAGCAGAAGTGAATAGAATGTTTATTTTTAATATTAAATTATTTTTGATGTAGAAACTTGTTTTTTGGGTGATGAGAAGTTGTGGATTTTTCGTCATCGGCACGATTCTATGCACACAGTTAACAATGAAGCGAATATTTACAGTGTTGCATTTATTTGCAAAAGTGTGTATCTACCATGGACGTAAAATGAATTTTTGTGTAAGGGAATTATTCATTTGTAAAAATACCCATTTTTCATAGACGTAGGATGAAATTTTGAAAAGGGGTTCATTTTTGTGTGTAAATTTCAATTTACCATGGGAGTAAGATGAAATTTGTATAAGTGAATCATTCATTAGTTAAACATACCCATTTATGGACGTATGATAAAATTTTAAAAAGGGGTTTATTTTTGTGTTTAATTTTCCATATACCATGGGAGTACCATAAAATTTTTAAAAGGGGATCATTTATCTGCATGGGCGTGAATTAAAGTTTGTGTAAGGGAATCATTCATTTGAAAAAATACCCATTTACCATACACGTAGAATAAAATTTTAAAAAGGGGTTAATTTTTCTGTATAAATTTTCATTTATCATGGGAGTACCATACAATTTTTAAAAGGGATCATTTATTTGAAAAAAAATTTAAATTCCATGGACGTAAGATGAAATTTGTGTGAGAGAATCATTGATTGCTAAAAATTCCCATTTACCATGGATGTACGGTACAAATTTTTGAAGGGGTTAATTTATTTGGACAAATTTCCCTCTATCAGATGCGTATGATCTAATTTTCAAAAAGGGGTTTATTTTTGTGTGAAAATTTCCATTTACTATGAAAGTGATGAAATTAATATATTGGATTAATTTATTTGGACATTATAAGCTTACGATAAACTGATTAAAGAGGATTAATTTGTTTGTGAGAATTCTATATCATGAGCGCACCACAAAATTTTTAATTTATTTGATATAAAAGTAATATAAGACATTTTGATAGAGGCTCATTTATTTCCTTTTCACATCTGTCTGCAGTCCCCATGGCTGCCAATTTCCTTTTTTTTTAAATTTTTGTTACGATAACTCCTGATTCACCTTTAAAATTAACATGATTCTTGATAATTTTTGGGCTATACTGATATTAACTTTAGAAAAGAAGAAGGAAAATGGCCACGCATACACACATACGTTATTGACGTAATTTTTAACGCATAAAGCTGAAAGTTACTGTCAAATTTACTTGTCAAATTTATAACTTTGAGTTCACAAGTGGAGACTTATTTGTGACGCCAAAAAGTGTACAGCTCTAGTGATTATAAACAGTTAAAATGTCACTGATTTCTAATTAGCCATTTAATAATTGTAAATAAAATACCAATACCAATTTCCACGAGTCTTATATAGTTTGGCAAGTTTATCTGAAGCTACGGTGTATCGGTAAGAGGCGAGGAAACATGACGAACATCTGTCATAAACATACAAATGGCGTACGTTACCTATTTTACCAAGTAAAATTGAAAATACAAAGGTCACTGACAATACCAACGCCCCTGGATAAATCAATATCAGTCAATTGACGAATTGAGAGGGAAGAACACAAGCACGCGCTTGCCAATAAGAAGACAGCTTTCGATAAAAATCAGCAATTATGTAATTTGGAGGGTGTGGTAATTAAGGTTTTCGTACAACGCTGCCAGAGTTTGGAGAAGCCCATAACAAAAAAGTGCTCATCTTTTAATATTCATAAATTGAAAAAAATAATGTTTATGAAAAAAATTCATGGAAACAAGTACATTATAGAATTAACGTTTAATCATATTGTTAATAATGAAAAGTCCCTTTTTCTAATTATTATCACTACATACTTAGCACTTTAGCTTTTTCATAGTTAAACGTGGCAATGTCGAATATTTTCGACTGCATTCCTTTCACGGCTTCAGATAAACTTGCCAAAGTATAGCCAGTTTACGAAAAGCGAGAGGAAAACATTTGACATCCCATGTTTTTGGTACGAAGTCTTGTGACACCCTGTATAAGCTAGTACAGTTAACAATGTCTTTTTTGGTATATCGTACATC